>JAQBSW010000178.1:0-259861 GCA_029291075.1 Eudiplozoon nipponicum | reverse complement strand
CGTAAACTTTATTTAAAGAATTGTTACCACCAACCGTAAAATCAATGCTTGCTTAATCGTATTACCTATATATGCGTGCGACGAAATCTGAAAAAGTTAAAGGTCGTGACTGCATAGAAATTGTGCTGCTGACATATCCTGTCAAGCAAAATGTAGGCGAGATTACTAGAGCGGCATATCTAATTTTGTTCTACATATGCATTGCAGTTTGATCCTCGTTAGTCAGTTTGCCCTCGTACTCGGGTGATAATCACGAAAGATCGAAATGCGCCAGTACGTGTGACTGACAGTAATTTTACTATGCTGATCGACTACTGCTTAAATACAATGGGATTGGTGTGTATCTCAAGCTCGCAAACTTGATTTTAAGAATTCATACCACCACCCGTGCAGTCATTGATTGTTTAATATTATTATCTAAGTATTTAAATTGAATGTTAAATTATGAATGCGTCATGTTGTTTCTCAAAACGCAAGGAGGATGAAAACGACCTCGTTTTTTTTGCTTCTGTTTTTCTTGTCTTTATAATATAGATGTGGATACACAGATCTTAGCAGTTCAGACTAAACTCTGCATCAGGTAACAAACCTAATCAATCAAGTAGATCTGTTTAGTTCTTATTGGGCGCACTTGCCAAAATTGTTTCAGTTGGAGCTCGAATCGCGGCACATTTGCTTCAGTGTATTTCAATTTATCCATCACGCTGGCCAAACCACACACTACATGCAAACTTCCATTATAAACAAAATTAAAATTTGAGTCATTCTTTCATTTTTGTTGGATCCTATATGGCATCGCTTTCGACCTAAAGTTCAAACAAACCATTCATTGATCTATTATTATACTACAGACACCACGCTACATATAGAAGTGATATATATATATATATATATATATATATATATATATATATATATATATATACGCTTCTAATAATAATTTCATATTGCATATTATAGCAAACAAAACTTATTTAATAGACCGCAGGTTCGTCTTATTTGAATCTAAATTTTTCTTTATTTATTTTCGCTAAAGGGCCACTTATTCCGTAACGAAATGGGAATGGCGAAAATGGTTAAATTTAACTTGTTCGGAAGCTACGATTTGGCTACATTTTGCCTATACGGCACTACAATAAGTGTCATATTTAGCACAAGGATTCAATAGGCTACAATTGATTGTAATTGATGTAATGTTCTTTCTTTTTATTAGCAGATTTCGTCGGTTACACTATCCAAGAAATGTGAAAAACGAAGCTAACTCAATGAATATAGCCCTAGTCGAAAAGAATCACTCTCGCAACTTGCCGATTTGAATACCTTAATTCTGTTGAGAAGAGCTATGTACATTCAGATATTTTTGCATGACAAATACGTGTTATGCAACTTTTAGACATGAAGAAGCTTTCCATTTTTTCAAGCTATGCAACATTAGCTGGGATCCCTGTTAGACAATTTAATCGGAAAAAAATGATTGTTTATTCCTCAAATACCCAAAACCCTTATTAATCTACATGAATTTAAAAAATTAAATTTAAATAGACACATTAGCGCATTCACTCCATCTTATAAATTGAGGTATGAACCAAAAATTATTTTCTTGTGGATGCTGTTTTGGTTCATACCTCCAATAAATCAGTTGATAAGAGGGAGCGAAACCGCTAATATATCAGGCTAAATTTAGTTTTAATACTTAAATTTAGGTAGTTAGTAGTTTGATTATTTGAAGAATAACTATACTACAAGCATTTTCGTTTAATTTGATAATATTATGAAACATCACAAAGCACAGAATATTTTTATATACCATCCAAAAAGGTTCTATTTCTTTTCTCATTTACTGTTCTTCTTGTTATAGATTGAAATTGTTATATTTCCTATTTCATATTTGAATCACGTGTTCAGCTCTCAATGCTTTGGAGATTGGCAATATGTCTGTAATAAAATATTCGCCTTTCTGTACTTGAATTTCTTTCCGAAATACTGTTGGAGAGAAGTCGAATGAAAAAAATCTGAAGGCTCAGTCATTCTTGTTGATAGTAAATATAAAGATAAGATAAATGGATATATATATATATATATATACATTATATATATATATATATTTATATATATATATATATATATTTATATATATATATATATATATATATATTTATATATATAATTGGTATTACAACTTATCTTTTTTATTCGGTTGTCATTAACAACTAAAAAAACAAATCCATGTTCTGATTATTTTTTGGAGTCAATTAGCATGTAGTACGAATTTCATTTTTATCATTTGTGTATAAAAAACTATCTGACCTGATTTTCTGTTTCGGCTGTCTTTCAGGACAAAATTCGTCATTAATTTGCGTTGAAGTTTCACTTCACTTGAGTCAGTTTTTATTTTTGATTCTGCGAGATTGTTACTTATTGGAAACGCAGTTGCTAACAATGGATTCTGGTCCATTCGAGTTGTTGACGCCTTAATCTGTTGTCCAAAGTATGGCGGAAATAAACAGCCAACACCGATGACAAAATGACTATCTAATGTCTCAATCTGAGCAAGCCATCCCACAATCTCACGAAGGTGAGCCTTTAATGTGTATACGTAAGTTATTTAAACAAATCATCAAAAATAAATAAAATGCTTTTTAAAAAACGATATATATATATCTAGATAATAAAATTAAAATATTGGAAAGTGAATGAAAATTAAATGAAAAATGATAAAAGCAAAAACTGTGCATACATTCAGGAATGCAGAGCTATTCACGATAAAATTTAAAGTGCATTTGATACGAAAAGGAATCAATCTAAATTTCATCCTTGACATACAACTCCCAAAGGGTCAGGGTTTAATTCCACGATGATTTCATCCAGAGCCACACAGTTGAATTCCAATTGCAAGGAAACCAATTGTGAATAAATTAACTCAAGTATATTACCTATGTTCAATTATATTTCGCGTCCTATAGATACCTGTTATTGTCGCATTTTAAGACAGAGCTCCATATAATCAATTTACTACAGTCATTAAATGAAAAATGCCATGCTAATTGAGATATTGACATTAAATTAATGTATTACGACATGATTTAATTATAAATGAATCCAATAATATTATCCTCATGACATTGAATCAAGCGGTCGTTCGTCATATCCTTCGCGCAGAAATCCCAGCTAAAATACAAATTCGCGCGCTAAATACGAATCAATCGTCTAGTAGATAGATGGTTATTGTTTAATGTGAAATCCATAGGTTATATCTATATATACACACGTATATATATATATATATATATATATATATATATATATATCTTTATATATAAATTGGAAAGCAAAACAAGATAGAAATATGTTGAACATAGAGAGTGTGAAAAACTAGAAACCAATCAAATTGCGCTGCGTCACATCCATTTCAAGCTCAATGCTTGTACATGCTTCTTCTGCTTACATAAATCCGGCTGCAATTTGTTTATCCATAAAGCTTCGTATGTGGCTGGCTCCCTTTTTTTGCATTTAGTAATTTCTTTGAATGCTCCGTCTGGAGAACATACGCGCGATGTTTCAATGATGTGTTGCGCAATAGCAGACATGTATTCACCATTTGATTTAAAACAGGCGTTATATATATGTGTTTGTGCGTGTGTTATATCGATGAATTATTATGCCGAAATCAATACTCAGGAGAAATAATCTGAAGCAAGACTGAACAAAAGTACATAAATGATATAAAAAACCAATAGCATACATTGTGCCCCTACTGTGACACGAGGAATATGCTTCATTACGCAGAAGCTAATGCTTCTGAGTCCAAATACTAACCATGGTAAATCTATCAAATACGGTAGATTGTCAAATAGGGACCAAAGCGATCTGGTACAGGAATTTTATATTCTACCTTACGCATTGGTTAATGGATACAGGAAACATATGATCAAATCCTGTTATAACAGTTATGCGTTTATGTATATATAAAATACTTGTATACATATATGTCGAGGTGTATTCAAACAACAGTCAGCTCAAAATATAGATGAGTATGTTTTTGGTATTTCTTTTGATTATGGAAGTTTATTGGATTTTATGATAGATCCAAAAGAAAGAGCTGGGTTTCAATAAAAAGAATGAACTGTTTAAATAATAGTGCTACGACATATCTCTGGAGTCTAGTAAGATGTTCGAGGCTATTAAAGATAATTTTAAGCGACGGGATAAAAATCAATCACCAGATCCCTCATATGCACAACAAGAATCAGTGAAAATTTTGGACGTAACGATCATACTATCTGAAATTTTTTGACAGTGTCATATCATTTTAAAAATTATTTATTATATATAGATACAAATAATATTTTAAACATAAACATATTTATTTACCAAAAATTCATCTCGAAAGAACAGTTTCGCACGAACAACTTCAGGATCGTCATTAGGATATTCCGAGTAGGCTATAAGATGAGAAAAAAACAGTGTTATTTTTTTAAACATCATTGTGAATAATTGTTGACCAATAGGCAAAAATTTCTGACTTGACAACCGCTGACCCAAATATAGTTATACCGTCGTAATTACCATGCATAATGCCTGTAATAAAGAGTCAGAATTATCACCGACTGGCTTCCTCTAAAACAGTTTGAATCCTTAGTTTGATCTGCCGACGGCTGTCATCAGATTCCGTATTAACGTACATTAGCATTAATTAATTTAATTTGGATTTTTATTCATATTCGAATATAATCAAATGAAAGAGTTAGAAAATTAAAATTAGTTACAGAAAAATCATGGCCCATTTCATTAGTAATATTAGCAGAAGTTGTAGTATAATTAGTAGTAATAGTAGCAATATTACTAATACTAGTAGTATTAGTAGTAGTTGTAATGTCAGTGGTAGTTCATGTTGTACCTGTATATGTAGTGTTAGTAGTTTCTTTTGGAATGCGAGCCTCAATAAAATTCATAAAGCCCTTTCCGTGTGCAAAAAGAAAGAAATTTTATCAGCTACAAGAACCGTTTCGTTCTCATATTCTTCTACAAATAAATTGAAAAGCCAACAAAATAGAAAAGTGTAAACATGAGGAGAGTATAAAATAAGGAAATATTAATTGCCTGCATCACCTCCAGTTCAATCTTAATGGACGAACATGCTTATTCTGCCTGCATATATCCGGCTGCAATCTTTTTAAACATAAAGCTTCGTATGTGGCTAACTCCGTTCTGTTATTGCATTTAGTAATTATCTTAGATTCTACGTATGGAGAACAAACGTGTGTGGATTAACGATCTGTTGCGCAATTGCAGACATGAATTCACTATTTAATTTAAAACAGGTGTTTACGTTGCAAAGTTCTCTCACTCAAGCAATAAACCTCCTGGTCAATCGATTTACGTAAGTTGATTGCAAACTTACGCATGTATATTGGTAAATAATATTTGATGTCGATATTAACGGCTGATTCTTTTCGATCGCTGATAAAGTCAATTGTGTTACCTTAAATAACACTCGTAGTTTAACTGCATTAATTGTGCGTGTTAATGCCGCTTCAATTTTCTTTTGTGATATGCGAGAAACTGCACCCGCCGTAAATGGGATGTTCAGTAAACTGCTTTCTTTTTTGGTTCGAAATACGTCTGTTTCTTTTGAATTTCCCTGTAAATAATTGACTTAATTAATTGTCTAGGATAGCCATTAGACATTAAATCGTTTATTGCTTTAGAATATTTGTTAACTTTTAAATCTGGACAAACCAACCTGTCAATTCTTGAAAAATAGTCGTGAACTATTGATTATCTTTTTTGAAAAGGCACGAAACTGCTGTAAAGAAAATACTTTGCATATAAAGTTGGTTTATATTTATTTGTTCTATTCAATTTACTATTAGTATCTTACTTTAGTAGTACATGTAAGAAAGGCAGACTATCATATTTCTCGTGATCTGACGTGAGACTTATATTCTTGTTCGCCTTGTTGAAACTTTGAAGCAATTTTCGTGATCGCGACTTGATTTTAAGGACAAGAAAAATATCATCCACGTACTGTATGTATTGAGCACATTTATTTATTTCACTCCTTAATAATGTATTCTTAAGATGGCCTAGGAAAATCTCAGCCAACACTGAAGATAAGGGGGCTTCCCGTTGCCACACCATCAGTCTGTTTATAGATGCTTCCATTAAAACGAAACTGTACATCTGTTTTAAACAAAGATGTAACATCAAAAGACAAATAATCCTGTTTTACGCATTTATATCTTTAATTCTGTTGACGAAATCGAAAGAATCGGCAACCGAATTATTACCCAGTAATTTGCGCAATGGTTCCAGTATACGATCTTACCATTTATCCAAAACATGGAACGGAAAATGGACCATTAACAATATTGGTCTCACAGGACAACCTTTATTGTTTGTTTTTGATAATCCGTATATTCTTGTTTTAGATGATCCAACTGATTTGAGTTTCTATGCAATGGCCTCATAAAGTAAACGGGCATCTGTCAAGATCTTAATTTTATTTATTACTTTGCGCTCCAATTTGTCTATTTCACCTGATTTATCCTCTAGACGCGTAAATTTTGTATTTTTATTCAGCACGTTTCTAATTTTTTGAAGATTGTCGAATTTGTCCATTAAATCAACTTATTTAGGCCCAAAAAAGAAAACAGTTTCCCGCATAGCACAAAAGAAAGTTAAAACGGCATTAACACACACATTTAATACAGCTAAACTACAAGTAGTATAGTAGTAACATACTTGCTAATACCAGCAATCAAAGAGAAACAGCCATTAATGTAGACATTAAAATGTATTTAACAATATGCATGCTCCATTTTTCGATCAACTTACGTAGGCCGATCGACCAGAAGGTTTATTCGCCCGTAAGCACGAAACGAATGTGCATTCATGCTATCGTTGCTTCATCCTTCTGGTCACAACTGAACTAATTTGTTACTAGTTTCGCAACACCTAAAACATACTTGCATATATATTAGTTCGCTGCAACAAGCAGTATCTAATATAAGGTTTATTGCTCGAGTGAAATAGCATTGCAACTTAAACGCTTGTTTAAAATTAAATGGTGAATGCTCGTGTGCAATTGCACATCAAATCATTGAAACCTCACAAATACGAGGCAACAGAACTCTGTAAAATACAATTAATGTCATGTCACCTTTAAAGCAAGACAATGTCAGCAATACAGCTTACTTTCGATTGTCGCCAAATTAATTCATAAGCAAGAACAAACCTCACAGTTAATTCAGCCAAACTAAAAAATGAAGTCAACAAAATAATTCTACTAGAAATCATTAATATGGTGGCTTCTTAGCTTGATTCTATGTCACATCCCTCATAGTTTCTTAAAGAGAACAATGAAGCTAATGCGGAACGCATCCTGATAGACGAATGAGTTCTACGCTACTCAATTTGATTTGGTAATGCATGTCAAAAGGTGTTAAAATGACTTAATTTTTTATGTATTTGTTAGCTTTCTTAAAAAAAAGAATGGCCCAAAGTATTTTTCAAGGCAAGCCCGAGAAAATTTGTATATTTTATTCTACTTACACAAAGTTTGAAACAAATTTGACCGTTTTTTCTAGCTTACTATATTTTATTTTAATTTTCTAATTCTTATCACGTTTAGGCTTTGCGAATACGGTTAATTTCATTGAAGTATCACACAGCCTTGAAAAAATACGAAATTTAGAATGCAACGGATATAAGTGTAAAATTATAAAATTATCATTTAGAATGAATTAGCAATGTCTACTGTCAGTGAATTTACATATACAATCTAAATTTGCATCGTTAAAATGGAGCAGCTCACCTTCTGCAGGAGGTTGATACTTTTCGTATTCTGGAAAGTAATGCTCAATTTTTGATTTTCCCGCTTTGACCTTTTCAACAAGTAGATCTTGTTTGTTGAGAAACAGTATAACTGAAATATTTCTAAGCCATCTGTTTAAAATACGTGTTTGAAAACAACAAAATTTAATTAATATAATTATTAATTAATGTAACAAATATTCAAGCATTATGCACATACGTGTATATGCAAGAGGTACTCCAAAAATATCTTCAGCTAATGCAATGTTTTGGGCGCATTTCTATCACTGAGCTGTTTTCTGCTGAGTGTCAGAAAGAATTAAAAAAGAACAAAATTTAAAAGCCGCCCATTTGTATCCGACCGCTTATCGATAAGCCATCGCGGCCCTACCTAGTCAAAGTGCATAGTTTGCAATGGCTAGATCATTGTATAAAACGGCAGCTTTCACATCTTTTCCGCCAAACTACCCAGTCAACTAGTTTGAATGCTTACAATCATAGAAAATGTAAGCCGATGATGCCATGGCCAGAGACTATTATATTTGGTTTGGGGTATCCAACTAAACCTTACACCCACTAATGCAGGAACACTTGGAAACGTCAAGATCGGCAGCTTCATAGCGGTGGACATTGTTTATTCAAGAGTCCTACTTGACTCTGTATTATCCGTATAGGATTTTCTGAAACATATCATTCGCATGACTTCGATTTACGTTTACTTATGCTTTTATGGGTGTTCAAGAAGAACCCTTATTAAAATTCCATGTTGAAGCGTGTTGTCCTAAATTGCACTGTTCACTCATCGGAATTTGGTGAAACTATGATACTATTTTTTAAATAAAACTTTTTCTGGTACTTGTACAGTACATAATACGTTTAGATTGATCCTCCATAAAACGTTCCAAATATGGCACCTATTTTGGACATGGTCAAATTTTCGAACGTGTCCCTACCGATAAAAAAGACATGAATCGCTGAACCACACAATAACTCCTATTTTCTAATATATCAATGTTATTATAAAAGAACATAAATTTAAAAATATTCAATTCGATAAAATTCCAATTTTATGATTGAGAACATGTCTCTAAAGAATGGTAACACAGTATTTTAATTTTTCTGTTATGCATAAAACATAATTTAATTGAATCTTTATTTACTGGTTGAAT
Source organism: Eudiplozoon nipponicum (assembly GCA_029291075.1). Classification (NCBI taxonomy): domain Eukaryota; kingdom Metazoa; phylum Platyhelminthes; class Monogenea; order Mazocraeidea; family Diplozoidae; genus Eudiplozoon; species Eudiplozoon nipponicum. The sequence goes on along the minus strand of JAQBSW010000178.1, from coordinate 250,877 downwards.
GTAAGCCTACTTTATTTTTTGATCGGTAGCCGTTAAGAGAACCGAAAAAGCTAGTGTGAAAGAAGCTCATTGCTATCATGATTAGCTACCGGAAAAGGAATATACAATCAGCGGATTAGCACAAATAGAGCCATAATGATAGGTCAAAGTCAGAATGAATGAAAGATATAATCTCATATACACATGAGTTTTGTTTTTATTGGCATCTCATTAGTAGGAGCCGGTACTACGACCTATACCCATCATAAATTTGGTCAATTTAATTGGGACACGTGGACAGTACAACCTCCTATACTAAAATATATTCAAGTAGAAATGTATGAAACTTTCATAATGCAACTTCAAAGCCAACTTATCCTATAAAATATATGTTGATCTTGTAAATTATACCAACAAAATGGTTTTTAAAATACTGATCCTGTACCGTTTATTAACACAATAGATTTTTAGATAGGCTAAACTTCCCCAAAATTGATCATTAATACTTATAAAATATTGTTAAACTCGTAGATAAATACATTCTGGCCTTGATTGACATTAGTATCACGTTTCGCGCTAATCATGATACAATTCAATTAAATATACAATAGTTATATATTGTTTTTTTGCGGAGAACGAATATATATATATATATATATATATTGATAGTTTCTAATTTCACCATTTTTTAAAATGTAAGAACAATATATATATTATATATATATAATTTACAGAAGGGTGGCTCCATGGTTTATGTAACGGATTCCAAAACAGACGTGCCCAGGTTCAGCCCTGCTCGCGGCAAATTCTGGACAGTCTGTGAAGATATCCAAATATTGAAAAAACTGGCTCACTGCATGATTTGACTTTTCTATATTATACAATACTTAGTTAATACTGGACAAATGTGTGTATATAATGATATTTGTTTTTATATCATGATCGCAATGTTTGTATGAATAATTTTTATCACCGCCCACACAACCAATATTCATTTAATAAAACTGATTGACACAGTATACGTAGCGTCAATCGCATTTCATACACAACTCATATTGGTGGAAAGAAACAGAAAATTAAATTTTATTTCTCACTGCTAAATAGACACGCGTTCCTCTATGACTACGTGACATCGAATTTCATATTATTATCATATGATAACTTATTTAATTACACGTTATCTTTGATAGTCATAAAATTTTATTCGAATCAATTCTTTATACACAACCTTAAACATGTACCCCATTTCCTGCCATGGCTTGGACAAAATCTTTAACGCTAACATCTCAACAATCGGCCACTGATTAACACACACAGGTTTGACTCTAAACATACTGTTGTCTTTTTTTACAGATCTTTTATATGTGGACTTCTAATAGTTAAAACTTTAACGCATTATGAATAAATAAAATGAGTGCGGCAGACGGATTCAAGGTTTTCAATTAAGGTTGGAACATATAATAATACAAAATGACTGCAGAACCCATCATTTAGTTTTCAAAATTACCTCATAAGAAACTGGGAAGCGCTTATTTCTGGTTTATAATTAATATCTCATGCTCCTTACAATTGCAAAAAGGAATCAATGTAACCTAGTAAGAAGTTAAAAGCATAAAATTTTTCTAAAATCAAGTTTAAGCATCAACTGGACAAACGGTAACAAACAACGGTGCAATACTTATGGGCAATTCGACGGTTAAATCGGAAAATTTAATTAGCAGCATACTTTTACATGAAGATCAAGCTGTAGCGAGAGATCGCGATTTCTAAAACTAATATCCAAGCACCTTATGCGGCTCTGCCATGAAAAAATAAGAGCTCACATCCATGTCACTAATTTAGGTCAATAATATCTATCCAATCTGGAAGTGCTTATGAAAGATAGTAACGGAATGTGAAAAATAAATAAATTTGTATTAAAGCGCAAAAACTATTTCAAATCGTGTAAAGAGATCCGTTATCATAACATTGTTCCTCTGGTCACCTTAATACAAATGCCTCAAATTATCAACTTACAGCTCATTAATTACATCCTAGTTAACAAAGATGAAGAAGTGCCAAGCATTTGGATGCAGAACAGATCAAGTCATATAGTCAACTAAGACTCCAAATTAAATTCAGGGTAAAACATCTGAGACAGCTGAGAGGTACCGGATAAGGACCTACAGGAAATTCTGCAATTTTACAAAGAGGCGGCGCCAAACGTCATTTTCCTCAAAACTTCTGCACATACTCGTACATACTAGCATGGCTTATGACGACACTCTCAATCATTTTCATTTCGTTTCCGTTAAAAAGATAGATTTGAGGTTCTTCCGTGATGAAAATACAAATAACGCTGAGCAAGACCCACCAATCAACTAGCTAGAAATTCTGATGGCACCTAAAAACGGAACGCTTACATTTGCTCACTCTTCCAATTGCCGCAGAATTAAGAATTAACAACAAAGTGAATTCAAAAATACACTTCAAGATATGCACGATCAAACAATGCACACATGAAAACTGGTCAATTTCAGAAGTGGGCTATGTTTTTTTATCAATAAAGGAATAAGAATAAAGCGAATTATCTGGTCAAACCTTCGCAAAATTAAAATGGGTGAGCAAAATATTGCATGAAAAACACAGTCAAATACGTATCACAAATGCTCACTGCGTTCGCTAGAGCACCAACGCCGATGAATGCTTTAGCATTACGATAAGGTTTAATTTATATATATAAATATATATATATATATATATATATATATATGAGCAGTGCTTTGGAACCTTCGTCCTTTCCAACAACCACAAAAGTATCATCAACATGGAGTAAGTACATATGAGATCCAATGATAAATGTTTTTAATCTAGTTTTTTCTAATTAATGCATAAATGTTTGCTAAAACTAGTCCATGCATATGCCGTCAATTTATCATTAAATAAAAATTGTACGTTAGATGTGCACAAGTAGAGAAGTTCTTTTATGTCGGAAACTTCTATAAATAATTTCACTTAATGATGATCGCAGATATTCACAAAGAGAATTTATAATTTTATTCAGTGGAATAACAATAAAATGAAAATATTTTTTTTAATGTTGAATTAATTTATATGTATATATAATTTTAAGTAAATATAGATTCTTATTACCGATTATTCCAAATAGACCCCAAAAGTTCTAGTGATTCTCGTAATCTATTCTGATTTGCATCTTCACGAAGAACCATGTTGTATGATGAACAGGCGGTGACAAATATTATAGCTGTCACATCGTTGAAACACTGTATCCATTTCCTTCGCTCGTCCCTCTGACCACCCACATCGAACATGTGAAACTGAACTTTATCAACACAAAATTTGGTCTCAAAGATTCCTGAAGTCAGAACACGACAACGTAGGATATCCTGCTCGGATGGAATATAGTCCTGCCTACTTATTTCTTCAGTTTTGTCAAGGAAACTACAAAAAATAATTGAAGCACATTTCACAGGTAAATTATCACAAAATGAATAAACATATAACAATTTGCTACGAAACATTAAAATTGCAATGTGTAAAGCATTTACATAACTATCAGTAGTAAAACATATTTAAAAACGTATTTATATGTTTCAGTATAAAATAAACATCGCATAATATAGCAAAAGAAATTCATCAACAAGATCGATCTTGTTCATATTGCACACTGATTAGTAGTTGCCAGTATTGCCATGATAGGGATTTGAACACGAGAGTATTTGGTTCACATTCTTGCAGTTCATCCTTTTATGACCGGGCTGCGTATTGCATACAAATTTCAGCATTAAACAGTCCTTCCTCCATGTTGGTCCTCCTGGGTATCGTTTGATGGCATGGTTGTTTTGATCAAAACTCTTTTTCGGCATCAAAATTCTACAGAACAGTTTTTTATCCTCTAAGATTAACTATATATCCAATTTCTGTTTTGGAACATTGCGACAATGTTGTTATAACGCATGTACTGTCCAGTAAATATCTGCTTCTATAATATTTTCCTTTTTAGAATGCCAACTTCCTGTCTAAATAGCAATACGTCAAGAAAAGGCAATGCGTTTTTACGCTCGCAATTAAATTGAATATCATGGTCTATATTATTCAAATCGGTATGTCATTTATTTCCACATCACAATTAACAACGATGAAACTATCATCCACATAACTCAGATATGTATTCCAGTATATCTTAATAAGAAATTGCAGTTTTAAAGTTTCCCGATTTAAAATGTATACATAGGCCAGTAGCACCTCAAAAGGAATGACAATCGCCATTAAATACACTTTCGTAAACTGCTGGCCGTTAAAGTTGAAATGAACATATTTGATGCAATTGTTGAGGATAAATATTATGTGACAAATAGGTATAGGAAGATTTGGATGGTTATCACCGATACATTTACAATGGAAAAAAGGTAGTTTTGTCAATACGAATGCTTACGAAAAAATTTTTGTACGTCGAAAGCTATCCTTGTTCTATTAATGACTTTGTGCAATTTTCTTCATTCACTAAATCAGTAGTGTCGCGAACAGAGTTTCACAATTCAATTTGTATTGGCTGAATGGGTCTTCTTAGTTCGTCTGATAATTTGTGCTATAAAATTTTGAAGATTGGCATAATTGGTCTTATTGGCGATAATTTTTTCGGTAAAACTACTTTGTGTACCTTTGGTATGTCGCCCATTTTGATAGTATAAGAGGCGGAACGATGTCATTGATTACATGAATTTGAATCCTAGGTTCTTCGTTCCATTGCTTCCCACACATATTTAATCGCACGCCATATAGAATATTCACTAGTTTGATAAGTCTATTCATTTAACACGGTTTAAATTTCTGTTCATCGGTAAGAAAATTGCTCATTCGATTAATATTATCATTTATATTCGTAAGAAGAATGCCCGAGCCTTTGCATGTCTTCAGTAAGCAAATTTCGCTATTGATCAATAATTATTTAATCCTTAGAGCAAGTAAAGTGAATATTAACTATCAAATAGCGAGCATGCCTTTTAATGTGCAATTCTCGCTACCTGCAAATTTTTGTATAATTTACGTATTTTCACAAACAATCTCCAATGCTGTTCAAACTTCAATTAGTAAAATAACAGATTTTGCATTTAATATAATCAAGGTTGCGATCTTGATATAAGCACCTGGCCCATTAATTACTTAAATATGTCAGTATAAACTAAGAATTGTATAGTGTAGAAATGGAAATTCATCCAGTAAACCGGTTTCGTCCTTATTGGGAACTCATCATGTACTGGCCAGAATTTGCCGCGGACAAGGCTCGAACCTGGGCACATCTGCTTCGGAATCTTGTGCTCTAACCACTGAGCCACCCTGCCACACACTACACTGCAAACAATTTTCAGTTATATACTAACTAATATAACTTGGTTAGTCTATTTTTCCTTTAAGTGGAGCTCATATGGCATCCATTTAGACCCAAAATTTCTTTTCTACACTATACAATTCTTAATTTATACTGACAAATGTAAATAATTAATGGGTCAGATGCTTATATCAAGATCGCAAACTTGATTATAATATTTGTTATTACCACCCGAGCAAACCAATGTTCGTTTAATTGTATAAATGTTCATTTCAATACCACTTCCCCATCTAGTGTGTTGCCTGTTCAGTAATGACAGATTGGCGATGGATAGTTGGAACTTTGGGTCTAAATGGATTCCATATGACCTCCACCTAAAAGTGAAAAATCTAAGCGAGCTATATTAGTTAGTTTATGACTGAAAATTGCGTATAGTGTGCGGCAGGGTGGCTCAGTGGCTAGAGCACCAGATTCCGAAGCAGATGTGCCCAGGTTCGAGCTCTGTCCTCGGCAAATTCTGGCCAGTACGTGATGAGTTCCCAATAAAGACGAAACCGGTCTACTGGATGAATTTCCTTTCCTACACTATACAATTCTTAGTTTATAATGACATATAATAGTTTATAATGACATATAAGTAATAATGGGTCAGGTGCTTATATCAAGATCGCAACTTTGATTATAATAATTTTTATCACCGCCCGCGCAACCAATGTTCGTATAACAGATTTTGCAGTCGGGTTGAATCCTGCTGAAAAATAATGCTTTTAACTTTCCAAAGACCTGCTTCATAATAAAGCAATTATTCAATACGCAATTTTTGTTAATATTAATTAACAAAATGCAAAAATAGCTGTCAGTATTACACATACCTTTTTCAAAATTTATACTGTTAAATGCTGCTATCTACAAAAAATGCACTCTTCACATTCTGTAATAACTTGTGGTAGTTTTATTTCACTAAAACTGATAACTTTCCCATGATCGTATTGTGAACAACATCTCGTTAATTGTTACTAAGCTACAGAGATTTTTAGCCAATTCCAGGAAAAATTTGCACACATTCCACTAATAGGTTGTCGTTGTAATCAAATACCCTGTGTAATTCTGAGCCGATTAGAATATACCAACATTAAAAATTTGTAGTAGTAATTAATAGTGGTAACAAGCAGAAATATTTTGCAGTCACATAAGATTTGAAAATATCTGAATGTGAAATTCTAACCGTTTTTAGGCATGAATGATAAATGGTAATTACGACTTGGTATTACCTCAAAGAAGAAATTAACTATTGCATTCATACCATCAACAAATGTGCAACTGGTGAAAGCAATCATGTGAAGTAAGTAAGTTAATTTGAAATAAGCACCAATTCTAATATATAACCAGTTTCACACTTGATCCATATTGACAAGTTGTAAAAGTATGTATATGTATGTACTTCGAGTTTATAAAATTGGTTCAAGTTCATTTCAACAACATTTATAGTACAGCTATGCACAAATACTCTTAATTAATAATAATGTTTTTAAATATATATTATTTATTGAGGTGGGAAACGCAATCATTTATCATTGCAACAAAACTTAATAACCGTAGCGACAGACAAATGACAAAATAAACAGCATAGCTACAAACTTTGAATGACGAAGAACTAATATAGATGCAATTATTTATTAGGTATTGCGTAACAAGTAACAAATTTGTACAGATAGGACTTTGATAGATATGCAAAAGTTAATACGAAAAACAGGCTTAACCTAACGTAGCCTAAGTTTTGTACTTACTGATGAAACAGCCATACGTCAATATTTACAAACAGGCTTCATTGCTATATAATCATAGCTACTTGTAGGGTAAAGCTGAACACAAGGCCGCTTATTCCTAGTGAGAACACCGATAAATTGAAACCATTTTTATGAACATGCACGAAAATCATTAATTTTAAAAATTTTAACTTACAGTCGTGTAAAACATGCACAAGAAAGATTGTTCTTTCTTTAGACACAGAAAATCAGTAACAGACCTAACAATAGATGGAGCTAATACCACAACTGACAGGTGCGGGACAATTGGTAGCACTCATAAGTCGGTAAAATCTTTATTCCTTTACATTTCAAGGTGCAAAGCTTGTTTTTTTTAATTGATTGATGGGTATTAATTGGTCCCGTGACTCTGAAGCCGTACTTAAACTCTCCTGAAATGAATTTGAATAAAATTTTTCCGAATTCTTCCAGACAAGCAATTTAAGGACGGCATCAGAGTCACGGGACCAATGAAAACACATCAATCAATTAAAAAGATTAATCTGTACACCTGGAAATATAAAGATATCAAGACTTTACTGACTTATGAGTGCTATCAATTGTTCCACATTCGTCAATTCTGGTATCAGCTCAAACGATAACAGCACTACGTAAAAGCCAATTCCAGTTAAGAAAAATATCTATAAATAGATTATTTAATGAAAAAGACTAAAATTATAAATGAAGAAAAGCAGATTTCTTTTCTGCTTATGAGAAAGAAAACCTCAGAGAATTTTATAGAGATTACGAATTCATGTTATTGTTCAAGACAAACAAAAACAAAATAAAACGGTTGATTAAATACAATCACTAATATACATAGAAATTGTGCAGCCGACAGTTCCAGTCAAGTTCAATGTATGCGAGACTGCTAGAGGTGAGAGCCGCATATATAAATTTGATTTCCATATATATTCAATGCGGTTTCATCCGCAATAGTCAGTTTTCCGTCGGAGTCTGATGATGATCATGGAAGGTTGAAACGCGTTAGAACGTTGTGGCTGGCGGTAGTTTTGTTATGTTTTACGGAAGGAATTTCTTTGTTGCGAACCTGGATTAATTAAAATTACCTGATCTGCGTTTTGACTAACGCAGCTCTCATTGTTCCAGTAATTTTCTTTTTGCAAAATATTTCGATCTACACTACATTGTTATGTTGTTCGACGACTGGTTAAATACAATGGGATTGGTGTTTACTTCAAGCTCGCAAACTTGATTTAAAGAATTGTTACCACCACCCGCGCAATCAATTATTGTTAAACTGTATTGCCTATATATGTATATGTGGCGAAAGCTACAAACAGTTAATGTTCGTGACTGAATAGAAATTGTGCAGCCGACATTTCCAGTCAAGTTCAATGTATGCAAGACTGCTAGAGGTGAGAGCCGCATATCTAAATTTGATTTCCATATATATTCAATGCGGTTTGATCCTCGATAGTCAGTTTGCCGTCGTACTCTGATGATGATCAAAGAAGGTCGAAACGCGTCAGTGCGTTGCGGCTGGCGGTAGTTTTGTTATGCTGTTCGACGTCTGGTTAAATGCAATGGGATTGGTGTTAACTTCAAGCTAGCAAATTTGATTTAAAGAAATGTTGCCACCACCCGCTCAATCAATTATTGTTAAATTGTATTGCCTATATATGTATATTTTTGCGAAAGCTACAAAAAGTTAATGTTCTTGACTGAATAAAAATTGTGCAGCCGATATTTCCAGTCAAGTTCAATATATGCGAGAGTGCTAGAGGTGAGAACCGCAAATCTCAATTTGATTTCCATATATATTCAATGCGGTTTGATCCTCGATAGTCAATTTGCCGTCGTACTCTGATGATGATCATAGAAGGTCGAAACGCGTCATTGCGTTGCGGCTGGCGGTAGTTTTGCTATGTTGTTTCTCATATGTACTTGTTGAAACATAGTGGTTCAGAAGTATCTAAAGAGATATGCATTTATTGAGCAACACCTAATGATCAACTATTAAACTTAGTATCAGTGTATGTCTCTCAAATTTTCTTAATATTTAAGTAATACAATTAAACCGGTAAAGACGATTCTTTTTTCCTATAAAAGCGAGAGTTCTCCAGAAATGTATAGTGCTGACTTTCTGATATCAAGTGTTGCAGCGATAACCGTAATTGATTAAAGAGCTACAAACGCTCATTTAACTATGCTAGATTCCCTTAGGATCTCGGAAAATAAAATGTTTTCGTGCCAACTCTCAACACTTTTTCGAATGAAACTAGGTTTTATTAGTAATTAAAATTTTTCCACTAGACTTGAGCGGCTTTCGTATATACTAGGAATAGTGGAAGATTTAAACGCCAAACTAAGTCAAAACTGCGCGAGAAATGCAATCCGAGATAGATGGACTATTGTTAAGAATAGCTGCAATTAAGTTATCAGACATTATAATCTTGCTCTTACCTTCTATCTGGTGGGTGAGGTCAAAATTTCTGCACCTAAGGTGGCATTTAATCACGAGGCGTAGTCATGTAACATTTGCAAATGGGACAGTGACATTTAATCTTTCACACGATGAAAACGTTCCATCAAGCAGACGATTATTGTCATCTGCCTAGGATTTGTTAGCGTAGCGCGGATGATCTATTGGTTTAACTATTGATCTGTATGCATTATTCTTTCTATCAGATTCCGACTGGAATTCCATATCAATATTCCGTTCAAATGTCTATGCACTGAAACTCGATACAATCACACAGAGAGACTTCAGGACTATCATTTTTTACTGGACTACATATAAATACAGCTGATAGCATATTAAATGGTATTTGAAACGCTTTGAACGAAAAGCTTAATCAAGCCACGGCTTATCTGCCGAAAAAAATACCTCTAAAATTGTTTATTATATGTATTAAAACCAAAGCTCTTCAACACATGACATCTGCTGCGAAACTAAGAAAAGCTCCATCCTATTTCGTAGGCATTGAAAGAAAGTGTCTGCCAGTGATATGGGGGTGGATAACATCTCTCATTCAATTTTCCCAATGAGTAGGAATCAACGTTGAAGTTTAACCACCCATTTCAGCTGTCCACTCAGATCCGACATATCAGCAGTGTTCATTCAGCCAAGGAGTACAGTCCCTCTCACATACTCGAGCGCAGCTTGTGAAACATTTACAAAATATCAATCTGCCTTACATAGAAATCGCTTTGATTAACAAAAAAATGTAACTCGTCGACTTTATTACAAGATAAATATGCATAAATATCCTGATTAAATGTTAGGTACTTGGTGGCGCATTTAAAACAGCAAAGTTGCCTAATTCGAAGTCCCCCATCTTAATTGTTCAAGTTCGGAGGAATTAAAGCTAATTATTGAGTTATATGGTTTAATTATTAAGCGTAATTATGGCTTATAGTAAAAACTTGCCAAAATAGCATTTCTATTAGTAATATTTTAATTTGATAAAATATGCAAAATTGAATTCAGATTTAATTTGGCGATGATAACTTTTGCCTCAAAACATTTTATTTAAAAGTTTGTAACAAGGAGGCTTTTGGGATAATTGCGCATTCTATAATGAATCTTATAAACAAATCTGTGACTTGCTTATATTGTGTACCTATAACAGTCAAGGTGATTATCTGTAATAGTCAAAATTCACAAATAAGTTTTAAAAAGGTAAAAATACTAAATATGAGGCATAATAAAGAGACGAGTCGGGTAAGAGAAGAAGGAAATCAAATTTTCAATTAGAACAAAGATTTTGACCCTAGTCTGTAATACTGCTAGCGTTATCATGAAAGTTACCTTAAGTAGGGGGGTGTAGTTTTACTTTAAACACTCATAAAGGTGCACCTGCCGATGTTTCCAATGTCTGACAGAAAACGCCATGTCAGATCGTACTAGCGCCAGACGGTGAATCCTTAGTATTTAAACGTTTGTGTTGTTTTTCCGATTGAGTTCAAGAGTGTGTAACCCAAAATGCACATAGTGACGATAACGTCTCATTATAGAATGATAAGTTTTGTTCCATGCCATCCCAAGATCTCAGTGGTTTAGTCGGAAAGTCTTAATAAACCAACTAAACTTGAGATTAAACTGTAGATATATGCTTTATGTCGTTTCCCCTACTTTTCCATTGTGTGCTACAATCTGGAAACCAGTGTTAAAATCTAATTCTCATAAACGCTTGTACGAACAAAGAGGCCAATGCTTCTTATTTCACTTTGTTTTAAGCTTCAAACATCATTTGAGACCAAAGTTCCTAAAACGAAGCTGCACAATTAGCTGACAAAATAGTTATTCCTGTTGTTAGTTGACCTATCCATGGCATATTCGTGCGGAAAAATTTAAACGGATAAATTAAATAACCCAACAAAAACCGTACGACCAAAGTAGCAGCATTCACAAATCATCTAGATTATTCAATGAGGTTAACGTTTATTTCTCAAAAATATCTTATCTAACATGACAATGAATCAAATGTCTCGTTAGGAATGAGTCCATACATATGTTGATCTCATAACATAATTATAGCCCACTTATATAAAATTTGCATACTTAAGATAAGCACCAAGTCCATCTTCGTCAATTCACACCACATAGCAAAAATGCCATGAGTCGTATGTAGTGAAGCGCTTCGAACTTCAACGGCCATCGTCAGATCTGAACTGTAAACTGACCAGCAAGGATCGAACCGCTATTCATAACTAAGATTATCAAAATAAGATCTGCGGTATTCAACCCCAGTAGTCTCGCATACATTTTACTTGATCGATAATTTCGGCTGCGTTTCGCACCATATGGATCTTAGCTATAAATTTCAACGGTCATTTATTGCACGAGTGGTGATAACAATTAATTAACTAACGTTTTCATACATAGGATCAACACCAATCCTATCCTATTTATCCAGTCGCAAAACTTCTGACAGTTACATGTTCTGACGCGTTTTGAACTATCACGTTTATGGTCAAAGGAAAACGGCAAACTGACTAACGAGGATCAACTCGCCATGCATATATAGGATTAGAAAAATAAGATCTGTAGACTTCATTCCTAGTAGTCTCGTATAAATTCTGCTTGAGTGAAAATGTCGGACATAAAATTTCTATGCATTCACGGCCACATGCGTAAATTAAGCAATCGTTGAATGCGCGCAGAGTGATAAGATTTCTTTACATTAGATATGCGTACTTGAATTAAATACCAACTCCATTCTATTTATCAAGTCGCAAAATAAATGCCAGTCACACGTACTGGCGGGCTGTAAACATCTACGTTCTAAATAAGAGCAAAAAAGAAAACTAACAAACAAGGATGAAAATGATACACATATATAAACTTTGTAAATACAGATCTGCGCCTCTCATTTTAGTGGTCTCGCACAAATTCTACTTGACCGGAAAAATCCACTAAGAAGTTTCTGTATAGTCACAATCATAACATTCTTCCAGCTTCCGGGGCATGAATGGTAATCAAACAATTGAACAATCATTGATGTTGCGATTGGTAATATCCATGATTTAAATTAAATTTACGTACTTGAGATAAACATCAATCCTATAATATTTCTCCATTCGCAAAATTACTGTCAGTCACACATACTGACGCGTTCCAAACTTCTAATTTTTAGAAACACCTGACCCATTATGTACACACATATTTTAATATAAAGTAAGTATTGTATAGAGTCGAAAAGGCAATTCCTCCAGTAGACAGGTTTCGTCCTTACGGGGGACTCATAACTTATTGTACAGAATTTTCCGCGGACAGGGCTCGAAACTGGGCACGTTTGCTTCGTAATCTGATGCTGCCTGAGCTAACCTGCCGCATTAGCTCAGTGTTAAGAGCACTAGATTCCGAAGCAGACGTGCCCAGGTTCGAGCCCTATCCGCAGCAGATTCTAGAGAGTAAGTGATGAGTTCCCAATGAAGACGAAACCGGTCAACTGGATAAATTACCTTTTCCACACTATACAATAATTAGTTTATACTGACAAATGTGTGTGCATAATGAGTCAGGTATTTATATCAAGATCACAACCTTGATTAAAAGTAATTGTTACCGCCGGCTACGCAACCAATGTTTGTTAAATTATACTTTCATAGTCAGAGCAAAACGGCAAACTAGCTCACAAGGATAAAACTGCTATGTATATAAAAGCTTAGTAAAATCAGATCTGTGACTCTCGTTGTAGTGGTCTCACACACATTACATTTGACCGTAAATATCGACTAAGCAGTTTCGATAAAGTCAAGAACTTAATATTTGTCCAGTTTTTGGAGCTTGAATTTTAGTTAAACAATCGAACAATCATTGATAGAGCGGCTGGTGATAGACATGCTTTGCGCACATGAGATAACACCAATCCCATTCTATTCATCCAGCCACATGAAAAAGCGAACTACCGTCATTCGCACGTACTGGCGTGTTTAGTCCTTGCATGTTCTTCACAATACAACAGCGGCAAACTGAATACTGTGAATCAACCAGAATTGCATCTTACTATGTAAACAAAACCGGATCTGTGGCTCTCATCATTGCTGGTTTTGTATACATTATACATAATTGTAAATGTTAACTGAAAAATTTCTATCCCGTTACGCCACATTTATGCAAGTTCTACTATTGAAAAGTTATTGATTACAACTTAATCGAATTGAATTCTCCTTCTTCTTAACTATCAACTAAGTGAATTTGTAAATTACCTTGCATCACTCACTCAGCAGACAATCTTATTTATTATGCGATAGCAAAAATATCAGATTAGAAACGAAGAAGAATTTAAATATGCCCGATTTCGCAGTCAGCTATTAAATTGATGTGGTCACACAAATTTATGTGGCCTTGACAATTCCATTATTGAATATTGGTAAAGCTGTACCGCTAGCCGTTTGTTCGGCGATTTTGAGCTAATTTAAATCAATAATAAATCCGCATGCGTTTATTTTTTTCAAAGAAAAATAGAAAATCTGTGAAAGGAAAATATATGAACTAACGAAGAATCAGCCATGCCATCCACACCCTAAATTTTTATTTGATAAAATGGACTTCATCCTAATACCTTGAGCACCGAGTCGAGAGCTGTCGTGCATTATGTTACATCAACCAAAATATTCATAGACTAAATTCATATCGCAATTAAAGAGCAACATTATTCAGCTTTTCTTTCCTGACACCTATATTCAGTATCACAATCGAGAACTATAATTTACGAGTCTTGCTTTCATCTTCTCCATCCACAATTTTATTGAATTTTAAACCTCTCTTTTTCTGGTAAACAAATAACAGCGAACTGAAGCAGTTTACTAAGCATTTAAAACGACATTTTATTTTCTTGTGTCAATCTCTACATTCGTGTTTATTCAATGTGAAGGTTATTAAATGCTTTTACTTTAAAGTGGTATCATCTAAACTACTCTATATAGCTTTCTTTTGAGTAAAATGCATCATACAGATGAATTACGTTAAAAGCCTAAAAGACGTTTAAATAGCAAAAATACACATTAAATATTTTCAGATTTAAAGATTTCATTACACTTTATTTAAAACAGACGACATTTAGCGCATAGACTTATTACTATAAAATTCTCGTGCTGTATTTATTACATAATTCGCAAATACGCTTAGGATAGCAGTATTATTGAATCAGTTTTGTGTAAAAAGTACAAGTCTACACCTATGAAGTATTTAATTATTTTAGTTTACTGCTTTGGACGTCTACGAATTTATCAGACGGATAATAAAGCGTCCTGCGTTGCTCCTTTCTGGTTACACGATAAAAGACAATTCGCCTACCGAATATCCTGGAACAGATAGAACGCTTTGAATATTACACATTTCAGTTATATTTCCACGAAATATTGTGCAGGCAATGTTATACGCGTCACTATGATCTCTTGTACACATATTTACATGAAGTTTTTAATGCAAGTGTAAATGATTGCCTGATTTAATGTTTCTAAATGCGTTCAAATTATTTCTCTACTCACTAAAAACTCCAAAGAGATAATCAATCATTTTAGCTCCAGTCACATAAGCAGAATAATATTTTCATTTTTATACCGCATATTAATAAGGCATCCAACAATAATTTTTCATTCTAGAAATCAGAGCGCATTTCCCCAAAAAGCCTCTTTCTTGATTGACGTCAATCTTTCAAGAAAGACTTTAATGCTATTTAATTATTTGGTCAGGAAGAGTTTAAATTCGGAAGCCCATTTATTCAATATCAACCTTCCAAATGATGAATTAACAATTGGTCATCTGCATATTTCAATCCAGCTATTATGTTAATACCCTGGTTTTATCGGGCCCTTATGTCATAGAAACTGAGTTTCAATTGATAATAAATATATTCGTCCATGGTTTCACTAACAATTGGTAACTCGTCATTAGTAGCCGTAATTGTTAGCTATGTAAAAATTGTTTAAATCAAGTTTGCGAGCTTGAAATAGGTACGAATCATATTGTATATAACCAATCGTACAGCATGGCATAGCTACTATCAGTCATACGTATTGGCGCGTTCGATCCTCCATAATCCTCAATAGAACACGACGGCAAACTTACTGACAAAGATCAAACTGCAATTCGTATATAAGTTATGGAAAATCTTATATGTGGCTATCACCTCTAGTAGTTTTGCATACATTGAACTGGACTGGACATTTAGTTGCGCAAATTCTACGCATTTGAGAATATCACATTTACGCAACTTTCGTCACACATATTTATGTTAAACAGTTAGTTATGCCATGTTGCGCGACTAGTTAAATACAACAGGATTTGTGCTTATTTCAAGCTCGCAAACTTGATTTAAAGAAGCAGTTTCACCACTCGCGCAATTAATGATTAGTTAATAGTATGATTTGTATATATGTGGCGAAAACTGAAAAAAGAAAATGTTCCTGACCGTAGGAAAATGTGCAGTCGACATTTGAAGTCACGCACAATTTATGTGAGACAAGTAGACGTTAACTCCGCATATCTTGGTTCTATAACTTATATATGAATTGTGATTCGATCTTCGTTAGCCAGTTTGCCATCGTGCTCTGTTGATCATCAAGGATGGTCGAAATCTGTCAGTACGACTGAGTTTATACCATGGGATTGGTGTTTATTTACAAGCATGCAAACCACGTCTAAGAAATATTCACCACTTGAGCAATCAATGATTGTTCAATTATTAACAGCAGGTAGCATTCACATATATCACCACAGCACCATCAGGAAGAAATATTCTGCTGTTATTAGAAATGTTGTACTAGTTTAATCCCGAACAAGAATTTTTCAATAGATGTTGAAAACAATACATACATAAAACCAGCGCTTTAAATTTTACCATTAGTATAAGGTGTAATTCAAAGATATACTAATTCAAATAATGCTTTTGGAGTTGTACATGCTTTACACTAATATATCGGTTAAATAAACCAACGGGCAAATTCACCTGTCGTTTATTGTAGTCATGCCTTAATGAGTCTTAATTTGAATGTCGATTTATCAGTTAGACAATATTTTCGTCCTTACTGATTTAGAGTTCTGCTGGCAGTCCTGATAACTAAATAAATTGTTTCTATTAAGGATGAAAATATAGTCTAGTTTACAGCTAGCCATTCTAACTAAGAGTCTGTGAGGAAAATGTCCAAAAAGCAGCAGCTGTATAGATTTTTTGACATTGTCAGTCGTTCACAGTTAAATCCATTCACATTTTTATGATACAATTACATTATCCATCAATTTATTGGGACGAGAAAATATTATGCTCTGGTACGTACTATGTACAATTCCCATAGTTCTATTAAAAAGTATATTTTGGGGCTAAACCTGCCAATGAAAAACTGTAAACACTGATTCAGAGGCACAGCGACAATTAATTGATTGCTTCGCGGTGTGACACCAGACTTAGCCCTGCTGGAATTCCCGGCGAGATGCATATTAAAAGCAAATCATCATCAAGTTGATAAATTGTCATTTAAACAATGACATTTCTGATATATGAAGCCGAAACACCAAGAATTTAATCTCTAAGTTGGCTTTATCAGTTGGTTAAATACATATTCTCAGATGGTTTCTTTTTGGCTTTATCCATACTTCCAATAGAAGACATATTCATCAGTACAACGATCGAGCTTTTTTACTGGAACCTCGTTCTGATTTCACATGTGTAATTTACTTAATTTTGTTTTCAATAATTTGTTTCTGTTTTTTGTCTGCTAATGGACAATTAAAATTCTTTTACAAAAATATATTCCTCACAATTCTACTAATTTGCATCTAATCAAGTCTATTATATGCTATGCTTGTTGCTTCTTCTTGCCAAAACCATTTGCGTTTTCTAAAAATAAAAATGTTGAAACTATTTTCCATCGCATTTATAAACTGTAATTAAACTGATATTAGAATGATTTATTCTAGGCAAAACTTTTATGATGTCCAACTAAATATGACCATAACAAACAAAGGTTTTATCTTTATATTTACTCAGTTATTAAGTCAGCAAATCTTATTTTATGTTTCTTATGATATCAACTTAAAATATATATAAAACATCCACTATAATATGAAATCAAACATGTGCAGATTTTGCAATTGTGTATAAGATGTTGCGCATCTAGTAACAAATTAGTTCAAATAAGACCAGAATGGTAAACCAAAAACAGCATGAACGGAAAGTATAATCTCGTGCACATTTGTTTCGTGATTGCTGGCGACTATTCAGTAGGAGCCGTTATTACGCACTTTACCCACTATATTTGTGGATGAGCAATGTGGGAAGATAAATACGAATAAATAAACCTGCAGTAGTGAAATTCACTTCATATAAAGTTTTCGATAATGCGACTTATAAACCAACTCACTATGTATAATATATATACCACGTCTGTAATGGGTACCAACTCTATGACAATTGTGTCACTACCCAATACCATCATTATGGTACAAAATGGCACATGGTACCAACACAATGGATTTCAATGTATGCTAAAGTTCACCAAAATTGAGAATTACAACTATTTCTGATCGAATGCTACTCCAGCAGATCCATACACTCTGGACTTGATCGATATCAGTTGTCACATTTCGCGGTAATCATGGCATCATTCAATTAAATAAATAAGAGCTAGATACTGTTTGTGGCAGAGAACTAATATATACGCATATGTGTATTAGGTGTTGCACAATTAGTAAGAAAATAATTCAAATATGCCCGGAAGAATAAACCAAAGATAGTATGAACGTAAAGTTTAATCTCGTGCACATTCGTTTCGTGCATTATAGCGAATCATCATTAGGAGCAAGTATTACGCCCTATACCCACATTCCTCATCCAAATATATAGTGAGTAAAGGGCGTAATACCGGTTCCTACTGATAAATTGCAAGTAAGCATGAAATAAATTTGCACGAGATTATGCTTTACATTCATGCTGTCTATGGTTTATCCTTTTGACCATATTTGAAATATTTTGTTACTAGGCGCGCAACAACCAATAAACAATTATATACATTACTTCTACGCTAAAAACAGTATCAACACCCAATACACAATTATATCCATTACTTCTACGCTAAAATCAGTATCGAAATTTGCAGATTATGTTAAGGCATAAAAAGCAGAAAAACATATTTATTTATAAACATTGAAGCGTATATTACGCCGAAATTTAAATTTTTTAAATATTTCCTCCTGGGGGGAAAACAAATTCAGGTAACTGCAAAAGCATGTAAATCAGCCATAATATTCTTCAATAAGAATTCTAAACTGTCTTGTCAGTAACCCTGTAACCTGTTCGAGTAGACTGTGGCACAACACAAATATTTGGGTAGCGTTTGATAAAATCGGTAGAAGCATCACAATTAAAGAAAATGCTATCTGTTCATCTAGAAGCAAACCCGCCTTAACATTAACTCCGCTACAATACTGCCTCCCAGTCATCATGTTGGACACCACGCGATTGATAGTTTCCCTGCCTATAATAAAATGTGCGTCAATAGGTAATTGAGTATCACATTAAATCCTTAAAACAAGCAACTGAAAATCCTAAGCAAAGGTTGAAATCCAAGTGAAAAGGAGAATGGCATAAGCTAATCTTGTGTACAAAAATATTACTCTTTGTTGTATTTAATTTATAATTATAAATTTAAAAAGATATATCTACAACAAAGACCATTTAATCATTGAATTGCAAAGATTATGATAAAAATTAAAATTAGTAATGTGCATCGTTGGTAATAATGATAATAATGAGACTAAAGCAGAGTTGATAACTACAACAGACCTTAAAATGAATTTATTCAAATTTCTGCATATTAACCAAATTACAAAAAGTAAATGGATTAAAGAATAGTGTAAACGATTATATTTTTCCATCGGAAGTCCATTTGGTTTACAACAAAGATCCATTAGGATGATACTTCAATATATACATATACTATAATATCTGGAACTATCTAGTAATAGAGCATTCGCGAACAATCAATACATGGTGAACAAATATAGTCAAGAACTGATGTTCGAGGAAACACACAGCTATGCTACTGCATGGGATAATAGAAGTACAAAAACACAAAAATGATTACAGTTAAAATATTTAGTTACTGAGAAAGCCACTTAGTAAAAAACACTTTTTTAAATCGCATATGTAAAATTAATTTGATTTATTAGATCATTAGGGTCAATGCAAAATTCGTAAATATGTGACAGTATAAATACAACCAGTTTAGAACAGTGCCATATATAAACCAAAAATCACAAAAGGAATTAAATATTACTTTATAAAATTAGGTTTGAATACGTTAAATATGACTAACATATGATCTTTACATGTATTCAAAGGGTGGTACTAGACAATAGAGTAAGATTTGCAAATGGCAAAACGGATATAAAGAGGAAAATGTGATAGCACAAATGCGTATAACAACGTGTATTACAAATTCGAAAAAATTATTCTGCGGTATACCTATTAAATGCGAAACTAAAAATGATTACTTAATTTTATATCGATACTTCGAAATATAAAATATAAAACACGTTTAAGAAGAATACACCATCTAAAATGAGAAACTGCATCCATTGATATTACTAAGTTCACATTAACTTATTCTAAAAACAGAGCAATAAGCACACTTTTTATAATAATAAAACGTAGATCGATCAATATCCAAAATCCTAACCAGTACACTTTAATGATCAATTAATAGTGAGGAATAAATTTGCACTTAAAAATCTCAACTTTTAACCCATCGTAGAAAAATTAGCCGCCAAACCTCATTCTTCTACTGAACTGGCAAAAAATGTGCATATAAAATCGAATTACGGAAATTCATTTCAAGGTTTATATATGACGCTAATCATTCATAACATGGAATTTATCAGTCTAACTCTAAATAATTGACTTAAGCCGGTTATTGATCATTAAAACTGAAACAATTGAAACAATGAATATACTATTCAAATGAAATAATGTACATTTGTTTCAAATCAATTTAAATGGAGAAACAAAAAAACAATAGATAAATACACCAATAGCCTGGATACAAGCTCAAACGAGTAATTATATAATACTTGTTAAATCTGGCAAGCAGACCGCCACAGAAGAACATTGACAATTATTTCTGGATAAATTAACTAATTTCTTGGAAACCTATTCACCATTCTGAAAAGTGTGCAATAGAGAAAATATTTTCCAGCAACTAATTTTGCATCATCACAAGAAAAACAGGATGCAATTTGCACAACAGTGATCTAACGATATCAATGTTTTCTCCATTTTATCAGTATCTGATAAAATTTCTTTTTGATTTTGCACATAGGAAGGATACAAGGAAATTTATTAACGCTCGCATTTCAAAATAATACTAGTAAATAGGTGACCGAAGAAATGTTTATATATCTTAATAAATTTTAAGGACATATCTTAATTTCGTCCTTTATTTCTTTTCTTATTGTATCATTTATCTTGTCTTTACTTGTCAATGACCCATTATGTTAACTATCAACTTTTCTTTACTAACTTATTTGATCTGTCTCAGAAAATGATATTTTCCAAATTTCATTTTCTGACCTACATTTATTTTAACTTGTTATAATAATAAAGTTTATAAGTTTAATAACTTATGAGTATTTAACTATAAAGAATTTTCTAACTCTTATATTTTCATTATCTTGACCCCTTACTAACTAGTGATGCTACATTTAAATACTCCATTTAATAAAGAAAAATTAAAACAATTAGTCGGATATATGCAAAGAGAAACTGGTATTAATCGCTATAGGTTCACCTAGATGAGCGTTCAAATGATAGACGCTTACATAGAGAATATGGGTATTATTATGAGATCTAACAGTAGGTATAGACAAAGCGGCCTAAAAAATTAACATCTCCTTTAAAAATTGTCAAGTTTTTGTAGTCACCAGCTTGCCGTTGAAAAAACTAAAAATACGGTCGTGAGTTATTTGTTAAAATGTGGACAGCGAACATAAAAACCTCTATTTGCACAAAAAGCTTCGGGTAAGTGTTGTAGCTTTAATTATGTTTCAGGCCATTTCTTAAAGTCGATAATGAAGGTTAGTGAGAAAATTAGCTCACATAATTATTGATTAATCTCATTGATCCCGTCATTTCTGAAGATAATCTGGCGATTAATATTGGATTATCTGGATACTGTCTTAACACTATACATTTATAGAAATAAAAATTGATATGCAAAAGAAAGGTCTGTCACCGCGAGTAACCTATCTGTGTAGAAGTATGTTGTAGCTCTTGATGAGACAAATACTTATGCGCTAATTGTCTTGATTGATATTTCAAAAGAGTTTGACTTTTTTGTTTTAATTCTTTTAGAACAGAGGTCCGACTCTTAAAGTGTAATCCGTCCATTTTAAGTAATCTAAATTGCAACTAAATAATAGATGTATGGCTACTTGTGGAAATAACAAGCTATATAGATTGTTAAAAATTACGCTTGAATTTTCTCAGGGTATTAATTTGGATCCAATATATTTTCAAATTTATGTAACGTGGGTGCCAAAAGTCGAATATGCAAATTTGCTGATGATCTGACGTTTGTCATTTCAATTAACCCAATAAATATCGATTGCACTAAGAACAGCCTAACACTGGATATTAACGACCTGAAAGCGAATTGAATAAAGCATTGTTTAAAGATTAACTAAAGAACCCCCAATCGATTAAAAGTTGTCAGTGGACAGAATTTAATTATGTTTTCCGGATAACTGTGATTAGCTATTTGTATAAGATCAAACTGGAAAAGAAAGTTAAAGATCCAGACCCGTTTGTTAATTTTACAGCTTATATTAATAGGCATATCTAAAGAATAATTTACATGTCTAAGATAAGATGAGCGCTGATAAAGACTAGCGCATTATCGAAAGGCATGCAACTACAAATGTACATTATTTGGATTAAGTCGATCGTGGAATGTGCATCTGCAATTTTGAATCAAATTAAAAAAGATTTGTCAAATATGTTAAAAGCTATCCATTGGAGAATTGTGAAAAATGGTAATCCTGCATTTTATAGCAGTTAGACGTATAAACTAAAATTAATATTTTTACAATCTTTATAGTTTATACATTTGTGCTGCTGCATTAAAATCTTTCACCTGAATCAATAAACCAGTGTTTATGAATCCTGTAAAATAGGGAAACAGAACAAGGGCCAGATCAGGGTTGTCACTCTTCCTGTGGTAGATACACTCGATTGTAAACACTATTACTTTTCAAAAATATATATGTACAACCACCTAAAAATAAGTTTAAGGGGAGTGCCGCCTAATAAGATTACTTTTAAACTGCTCTGTGCTGACCACAAATATATGTGAAGTCAAGGTGGAGTCCTGAGCTTTAATTATGACAGTACGTTTTC
This sequence comes from Eudiplozoon nipponicum, assembly GCA_029291075.1. NCBI lineage: Eukaryota > Metazoa > Platyhelminthes > Monogenea > Mazocraeidea > Diplozoidae > Eudiplozoon > Eudiplozoon nipponicum. The sequence goes on along the minus strand of JAQBSW010000178.1, from coordinate 227,901 downwards.
ATGCTATAACAAACGTTCATGTTGACCGTTCGTTGCTATATGTCGGTAGCCGATAATATAATAAAATAATACACTACATTTTTTTCTTTACAAAACGAAGAAAATGTTTATCCGCTATTTTTGTACTACGATTGATCCCCTTAGGGTAGGATATTGCAATAAATGTTATGTCAATGGCTTGGATGCTATTGTAATTTATATTAGGATGATGACTCAATTCTTTACATTTTATTATACAAATTTGTGACCTAATAAGCTATGATACATTGTAAATTTTCCCTGTTTTATTTAAATTGATGGATAATGTGTGGTCAGACTCCAAATATATAAATTCTAATTCCAATTCTATACATGTTTTACATTACTTTCTGTCTTTATTTACACATATTACAAAAGCAGTCCTGACTATAATTCAAATGGAATGTTTCGCAACAGTTATAGTAGTTTAACCGAATTGATGAATGAAATAATTAAACTTTAAAATTTGAAATATGTCAGACGATTCTGTCCACTATAGGTATGCACATTTCATTAAAATTTTAATATCACACAATAAGCACATATTTACTAAAACAGTTTTATTTGCACTTTATAATTATGTGCCTATAAATATTTGAAAAACTAAGTTTATTTTTCCCACGAAGTATAAACATTTATATGTACATAATGAAGACATAATAACAATTTTCCTTCTTCCAAGGTACAAAAAGGAAACCAATGATGTTTGAAACTCCAAGAAATATCTCTAGAATTATCATATAAAATAACATTAATTTACATCGAATCACGTTGAAGTACTCGATTTCCAAAAATCTGTAGTCATTTAGCTTATGGACCATAAAACCACTAATTGAATTTCCAATACAAAGTAAGGGACCATTTTTTACAAGAATTTAGATTATATATAACATAATGTAATATTTTTTTAAATTATAATTCTTAATCGTATTTGAAGAAATTTTATGTAATTGTATATGATTTTTAATGAGACAATTCTGAAGACAATATATTAAATCTAGCCTAAAGTTTCCAAAATATTTTATTAGTGTACAATATACTACAAGAACTAGTAGTATTTTCATTCAGTAAAGAATAAAGATGAATAGATAACTTTTTTAAACTTACTATTTTGCACAATCAATTAATTGATATTCATTTGATCTTTCAAATGCAGCCTGTACACCAGAATCTTTCCATAGGTTTTTACAAATAATAAAAAATTCCTAAAAAAATAATTAAAAATGAATTAGAGAATACTGGTGGATAGTCAAAATCGTGTTTTGAGGCAACTTCTAATATATAAGATTTGTGTTTCTCATTTTCAGGGTTTGCAAAATCAACTGGTGGTTTTAAATTAGACATTGCACCAACAATTGACTGAAAATAAAAAACAAATGCATACACAAATAGCGTCTCTGACATTTTTTCTAATATCCAAAACTTTCTGCCGTTTTTCCCTACAATATTAAGTAAATTTAACATACGCTTGCGAAAACCCATCAATGTGTAATATACGCATCTGCTTCACAATCGTCGATTTGCCTGATTCTCCAGCTCCTAAAAGCAATAGCCTATGTGTTGAGTTAAAATTTCTTTTTTCTTTTTCAATCAGCTTTTCTATTTGCTTATTAGCTTCTCTTCTGATTTTATCATCGTCTGTCTCATTATTCAGGGAGCAACAAGACAGAACCATAGCGGTAGAATTTGAATAAAATGCTATTCCATTAATAGAAAACACTTATATTAGAAATAAATATATAATTTTAGAACATGTCGAAAAACAATTTATTTGGGCGATAACTTAGTACGGCGCCATTAAAGATTCACATTAGTTAAAGTTCATGCAAAAAATAAATTTAAACAAGATGTATTCTTGAACACTGCTACGGAAACTAACATAACTTTAGGTAGAATATTTATGCTACAGATAAATCTGACATTCTTAATACGTCCCTAAAATATGTTAAGTTCTAAAAAGAACCGTTATCGCAGTGACCAGTTTCGTTGTAGTAGTTGATAAATTCGCATTTGAAATTAATCACTTTTGGTTTTTTAAATTTTTTCTTAAACGAAGCTATGCTTTTTCGGAATTCGTTAATAGAATAGAATAGAATATCTTTATTTGGATTCAAACCACACATGTTCCATCAAATAATAAAATTATAAATTGTACAATATAAAAAGATATCACATCACATGTATATGTGCAATTAGTTGTACTGTACAATTTATCAGCATCAGAAAGATCAGCTGTAAACAGTGATAGATTCTTCATCAAAATTACAAAAAAAATTTAAGTTATAATTCGAGTATAACATTTGTAAAAAAAGGGAACCATGACTAATAATTGATTGTGTGCATTGTTGATTAACAAGATGATATAATGCATAACATTTCAGTTTTAATAATACAAAATTTGAAGATAGAATCTCAGGAGAAATTATGTTGCTGAAAAACAATTAATCCTGTCTTTTATTTAACCATGAGAAAGTATTATCATAATCAAAATTAAAAATATCAGCAGGATTAAACACTTTTTCTAGTTCGGTAGATAAAAATTTAAAAGACATTTTAGTTGGAGGCGTTTCTCTAAGCCCCTTTGGCAATTGATTGTAAATTTTGTAAATTTTTGAAAAAGAGAATAGCTTGCTCGCAACATTCCCCACCAATGGTGGAGATATTGCAAAATGACCAGATCTAGTTCCAATTTCATGACTCTTTCTTATGGGATTCATATAGGCACCAGACCACTGGTTCAAATGGAAAACCTTTATGCAATAGCACATTCTCCGAAACCATAAAGGGTGCAGTGATACAAACTGTAATCTAGTGGCGTATATAGTGCAGGAGATAGGACTAATTTGTTTCACAACTTTTCTTTGTACAGCTTCTATCTTATTAGACAAAACCTTTGTTAAGGGATTCCAAGTAGCGGCAGCATATTCTAGTATCGGTCTAATCCATATTATAAACATTTTTAATTTTATTCCATGCGATATAATATTTCTATTTAATAATGCCCATCTGTTCTTGGCACTGCCTATTATCCTTTCAATATGTCTCTCAGCAGAAGCCGTACAATGAATAGTTATGCCTAAATCCTTAATTTCTTGCATAAGTTTAATCTCAAAAACATCATTAATCTCAGCATCATGAAAATAAACATAATTAAATTCTGTTCTGTTACCTATTTTTAAAGCTCTCGTCTTTTTACTGTTTATTCTCAGCCCTAGTGTTAACAAATATCTACTTAAATCATACAAATCTAGTGTCACATTATTTTTGGAGAATTCGACATTATTTGGATCAATTGGAAAGATTATTTTCAAATCATCAGCAAATTTGCAAACTCGACCGTTAGGGATCTTAGTTTCCAAATGTGCAAATACAATTTTAAATAAAATTGGCCCTAAACTTGATCCCTGTGGAACTCCACTTGTTACCCTTTTCGATTTATATATTACATCGTTTACTTGAAGACTCATTCTTCGATTATATAAATAGTATCTAAGTAATCTAAAAATATTCGGATCAATATTCAATAAATTAATCGCATTCAAAATAGCATCAAAAGATATAGAGTCAAAAGCTTTTGAGATATCTATGAATACAATTAATGCATCTAACTTTTTCTCATCTAATGTAATTACATGTTTCCACATAGAGAGCATATTAGTAGTTGTCGACCTGCCTTTCGTAAAGCCATGTTGGCATATATCGAAATCAGCCGGCAGCATACGTTCTAAATGATCAAGTATCAATCGTTCTATTATCTTAAAAAACGAAGGGATAATAGAGATTAATCTGTAATCACTGGCACACGTTGGCTTACTTACTTTAGGCAGAGGTTTAGCTACTACTGTTAGTATATCAATTGGTAATATCCCATTCTTCAAAATTCTATTTATAAAATTGCAGAGCACATTCATAAAATTTAAAGGTAATTGAAGTAGGTTATTAATCGATATACCAAGGTGATCTTTTTGTTTTTTTGATTTTATTTTTAACATTAATTCTATCAATTCATCACTGTCAATAACAAGCCCTAGATCCTGGTTTCCCGAAGGATCCGGTAGATCAATAAAATTGCTTTCCTTTTGTGGATTACACAACAAGTTGCCAAATACTTCATCCAATTCACAGAGAAATTCATAATCAGTTTTACCCACAGGTAATATAAGGTTTAATTTTTCCTTATATTTACCGTAGTCTGTGAGGAGTTTGTATCCTAGTCTAGGATTACTTTTCAGTTTGGCCAAAATAATTCTCTTGATCTTTGACGGATTATCAGCAGTGATGAATTAATTTCTTTATCGATCATATCTAACCTCATTTTTTAATACTATTGATAAGACTACATTTCATTATATTATCTCGTTTGATTCTTAGCTTACATAACTTCCTATTGATTCGCTTTGGTATAACATCCGTAAATGTAGATGCCCTAAATATATCAGATAATAACAATGAAACAGAAGAAACAAATTCGTCATTGTTCATGATAAAAAACATTCATAATCAATTGATAAGCTTAATTCTCTAAAAAGATTCCAGTTGATTCTGGAACATTGCACGTGTGCATTTTCAAAATTAGGTTTCTGTGTTTTGCTACTCAAGATGTTCCATTGTAAAATAATTTGTTTATGATCCAATTCTTTGAAGTAGTTTACAACCTCATAACTGTGGGAGTTCAACGCTTCAACTTCTAAATATACATGATCTAAGCATTCCGAACCTCTAGTTGGTTCATTTATAATCTGCTTAAGATCATGGTTAGAAAAAAGATTGATTATTTCAAAGTCATGCACCTTATTAAAATCTCCTACCACAACAATATAGCCATGGCAGTCGAAAATAGACTGAAAGGAATTGGTAAACATTTGATCATCATGTAAATTAGCATACGGCGGTCTGTAAACCGCGGTTAAAATCAGGTTATCTATTTGTATAGTTAAAAAATCAATGATAGTATTATTTTTGCTAGTATGTAACACTGTTGCATTTAATATCGATTTGCTATAAATAATTACTCCTCCACCTCTTTTATCCAGTGATCTTTCTTTCCTAAATAGAGAATAATGAGGAATGTCAAATTCATAGTTTTCAATGTTCTTGTTCAGCCAGATCTCAGATAAAATTATAAAGTCAAAATTGTTACTTATTATAAAATCACACAGAAAAATAGTTTTATTCTTAACACTTCTACAATTAGCATAAAATAAAGTATATGAACAACCCAACTCATCTTTACAGTCTTCAATAGTTACTGATTTAACTTTTGTGGTTTCCTTATACTTCGTTTGTTGGGTACCGTAGCTATAGTTCGTAGCTGTCCGCTGTCCACAACATTCATTAATGAAACCCCGTTTTTTGCAATTTTAGAATCGATTGACACACTCTTTGGGTTGAGTTGCCTTTCGCCGTCTAGAGTACAGACAATTTAGTCTGACTGTGACTGGTGTTTAAGACATTCATTTTGTATTAAAATTTAATTTTATTGCTATCTAGAGTACGGTCCGTTTTGTTCAAATGTGAATTTTGATTTTGCATTGCAACATTGTGTACAATAGGTAACAGAACAGACTTTCATTATGTTTATTTTCATGATGCTGTGATTAATGATATGTTTGAGATTAAACTTATGCAAGAAATAAAGGCAAGATTCTCCTACATAAATGGTGCCCAGGTTCGTCGTACTCACAGCCAGCAAAGAATCAATAAACATCTAAATTTTGAAAAATTCAAGCACTCTGGATAAATGCCACGAAGGAAAGTAAATTCTAAGACACATATCACAGAAAAACACCCTCTTTGGATTACAATGCTGGAAGACAGCCGCACGATGACGGGTGAGGACGATGTTACACTGCCATCTATTCTCGACAACACTCATACGCATAAGATGAGGTCCAGTTCAGGAAATGCAGGAAGCCCACATCACCTTTAAGACTGTTCGAATCACAACCCACCGCATCATCAGCCGGAACAAATGTCACGAATGAACGCCTCATCAGCCTGCTTGAGAACCTCACCCTAAGGCCAAATTTGGCCTTAGTCGATGCCGTCCATAATAGACGCGACCAGAGCAGGCGTGACCAGCGTCGACCACCGTCCCGGAATAGCGCCAGGAGGTCGACGTCGAGAAACAGGGCCACAGTGCTACAGTTACCAGCGGAGTGGTGTCAGAATCATCGCAGCTATGGCCACTCCACACGTTATTGCCTCGGAAACGGCTGCACATTCCCGCGCACAGACGCGACGTTCAAGTGGGTGCGGTCACCCTCAACAACTCAAGAGGATCCGCGCATGGAAGGTTCGGAAAACTGGTGTGATCAACCTCCTCGGCGGCAGAAGGGGCTGAGCACCCCAAGATCGTTGGCCGCTCCACGTCTGATGGCTCGAAGCACATTGCTTTTGCGGTAGGGCGCAATCAAACTATTGTATTTACAGCGACGGCTCCAGTCAAGTAATGCTTCACACGCCCAAATGCCAGCAACCAGTCTCATCGTCAGTTGCCATTATCAACATCTTTTCTCATCCGTGACGCAATCTCTGGCGAATTATTTCTCATAGACACTGGATCAGATGTAAGCTTACTACGCCACAATTATTACGAAACCACCCAACCAGTCGATACCAGCAGTCTGACCTGCGCCAATGGCTTCAACATAGCGACGTTTGGGGTACGAGTACACACAATCTAGTTCTCGAACTCAAAAAGATGTTTCAATTATCCGTTCATCATCGCCAACACGACAAGAAACATCATTGGACGTGACTTTCTCGAACACTTCGACCTGACCATTCGTCCAAGAACACGAGAGATACGCACTGTAGACAATCAGTTTCTCACATCAAGGCTAAAACATACGACTCGCGCCGAAGCAGTCTCATCTATACAGCTTACTCCTCCAGTTCCTCATGTACCGCAACTAGACGATGTTCTGAAATGTCATGAAGAAATTTTCAAATCTATCTCCTTCATGCCCGATCTCAAGAGGAAGCGTGCCATCACAGCCCATCGTATCATCTTGTCGAAACCACTTCCTCAGCCTCCACGAGCACGTCCATTGGCACCACGCAAACATAAGGCTGCCGAGCAAGAATTCGCCATGCTACGTCAACAAGGCATCTGTACACGCTCCAGCTCACCTTTTGCGTCGCCTGTGGTAGTAGTAACAAAGAGTGAACCAGAAACATTCATGGTGTGCGGGGATTATCGTATTCTCAATTATTGCACACCGTCTGATTCGTACATCCTGCCAAATCCAGCCGACCTACTCAGATCTGTTATCGGTCATGCTGTCTATTCAAAACTTGACTTGGTAAAAGCATACTATCAAGAACCGATGGACAAAGACTCAGTATCATATACTGCACTCAGATTCACCGGAGGTGGCTCGCACAAATATCACTATATGCCTTTCGGTCTCAAGAATGCCTCGCAAACATTCCAACGCGTTATGGACGAAATACTAGATGGTCTACCATTTGTAATTCCATATCTAGACGACATTCTGGTATTCTCCAACTCAATGTCCGAACATATACAACATATTGAGATCCTGCTCACACGCCTAGCAGACTATGGCCTCCGACTTCATGGCAACAAATGTATCTATGCACAGAAATCAATTGAATTCCTCGGTCATCAAATTTCCGAAGAAGGCATGATACCAATACCTACTAAGGTTCGTGCTATTCAAGATCTACAGCGTCCAACCACCGTTCGGGCATTACGACGATTCTTGGGCAAGATGAACTACTATTCTCGATTTGTACCCTGCCTTGCCAAGATTCTGGCACCTCTTCACAAATATCTCGTGCCAGAAAGCCGTTTCGTCAAGAAATCACAACCGATTCAGCTCAACGTGGACGACATGCAGGCTTACGAGGATGCCAAAAGGGCCCTATGCAAAGCGACCATGCTACATTCCCCGGATTGGTCTCAACCTTTTGAATTGATAACTGACGCATCCGACGTTGCCATAGGCGCAGTACTTCAACAATCCATCAATGGAATACACCAACCTATCGCCTTCTATTCGCAAAAACTACAACCTCGCGAGACGCGATATGATACATTAGGAAAAGAATTACTCGCAATCTACCGGTCGATCCTACACTTCCACACCTATCTGGATGGCCGAAAGTTCAAGATCTACACAGACCATCTTCCTCTACTTCCGATGCTGAGAGGAAAGAAAGAGTATTTATATTCACGACGTGTCAACTCACAACTTACACGAATACACGAGTATAAATATGAAGTCACTCATTTCAAAGGATCAAAAAATGTGGTCGCAGACTCCCTAAGCCGTCCTGCAGATCTTTGTGCCTCAATAATGTGCCCTTCACCTATAAGCACTCAAGAATTGCATGCAGCTCAGCAAGATGATCCATCACTTCGGACATTTGATGTCAATCGACTGAAAACAATCGATTACGATGGAACTGTGCTGCAGTGTGAAATAACTGGAAGGGGCCCTCGGCCGTTTATACCTGAAAACTCCGTCACAAGATCTTCGAAGTCTACCATTCAATGAGCCACCCATCTGGCGAAGCATCAGTTGAAATTCTATCCAGAACGTACTTTTGGCCTGGCATGCTGCGAGATATCAAGATGTGGTCAAACTTATGTCTAGAATGTCAGAAATGCAAAGTGACGAGACACACCAAAACGGCGCCACAAGTCATTCAAGTGCCCAAAGTCCGGTTTACGCATATACACGTTGATCTGGTAACCTACCTGCCGTGAACAATTTGCGATATCTACTGTCAATACGGAATCGCACCACTCGATGGTATGGGGCCATACCACTGCCAGACATGAAGCAAGAAACAGTCAGTTATGTTTTAGAGCTCAATTGGTTCGCTCGGTTTGGTGCTCCACCTGAAGTGACAACCGTTCATGGCGCACAGTTCCTCGGCGAAGAGTTCGCAGCCCTACTGAAATACTAGGGTGTCAAACACTCCGTGACCGCGGCTCGCAATCCGAGAGTAAATGGTTTAGTCGAAAGGCCACATCGGGAACTGAAAGCGGCGCTCAAGGCTAGCCCCGAAAAAAATTGGCTTGCGGCTTTACCGAAAGTACTCCTTTCAATGCGTACAAGACATCGTGAGCCGATCAAATGTAGTTCCGCTGAAATCGTATTTGGTGAATGTCTACGGCTACCTGGCGAACTAGTCCGTTCACGTTCTAAAACTGCAATAACGATGAACGATCCGGCATTTCTGTTTCCACTTTGCAGTTATCTACAATATAACGCTCAGAATCGGACGATCGGTCCTACACGTCAGCAACATGGCCAAATTTGTAAACGCAAACATTTTGTTACCTGCAAATGGTTCTTCGTTAACAACGATATGGATAACAGGATTCTAGACAAACCGAAGCGCGGTTATCTTCGTGTGTTAGATCGACGTTAGAATTACATAATTTTGGAGATTAATGGAAAAGCTGAAGAGATCTCCAAACACAGATTATCCCCGGCCGACGTTGATCCAAATGACCCGCTGTTCCGCAATTTAGACCTATCAGGCGGTGAAGAAACGATAACGCCACCCCCAGACAGTCTTGCTGACAACGGACTGACGCCCGACATCTCACCAACAACCGAGCCAACCGAAGCCGTCACGCCGCAGCGAGAGATAGAGGAACACGAATTAGTGTTGACAGAGCCAAAATCAGTCGTTACACGGAATGGCAGAGCAATAACACATCCTGTAAGATTAGCCCCCTTCATTGTGTACTAATTTACATTGTCGGGGGTGTATGTAACACGAGGCTCCACGTTACAACCCAAAGAATTTCGATTTTGACAAATACAGTGCTCTTTAAGGTCAAATAATCTAACTCTGTTCTTACACAATATTTCTCTTAACTGTGATTTTAGAAACAATCTCTGTTATTTTTAAGCAGTTTAAATTGAGATTTCTTGAACTGCAATTTTGTTTGTAATTAATAGGGTTATTTATTAAATAGACAGAACCGTGCGCGATACGCATGGAACACGCTGTGGATTATTGTGTCACAGTGGATTTATTTTGCTCAGTTGGATTATTCGCAGTTTACGCGAGGGATTTACTGTTTACATTTAACTATGCCTATCATAATTTCAGATAATAATGGATTATTATAATGATATACGTTTAAAACATAGAAAACAGTGAACTAATTTTTTGTGAATCTTTGTCATTGAAGTCTTTACACGGATTCCATACATCTATTCTCAGTGGCAACTTTTAACAGTGACTATGTTCATATCATTATGTATTTTCAATCGGTTGCATATATTCATTTCAATTAAGACATCTGTGAAGGAATAATTGTTTGTGTGTAACATACGCAAGTTTATTAATAGCCTTCATTTTACCACCGTCTAGTGCATGGACAATTTTGCTTTATTGTGAATTGTGCACGAAACATTCATCTTGGTGAATACTGTTTTAAATTTTGCCGTCTAGAGTACAGACAATTTAGTCTGACTGTGACTGGTGTTTAAGACATTCATTTTGAATTATATTATAATTTTATTTCCGTCTAGAGTACGGTCAGTTTTGTTCAAATGTGAATTTTGCTTTTGCATTGCAACATTGTGTACAATATACGTATGATGATTCGACTTAGCCTTCTCACATCACCAATCGGAAAAAGGTCGGGGACTGATCATAAGCACGGATCTGAACAGCCGCTGCCAAGTTAATGTAGGGAATGATAAATCTCGCAAAAGACTCATACTAAACAATAAAAAGACAAGAGCTTTAAAAATAGGTAACAGAACAGACTTTCATTATGTTTATTTTCATGATGCTGTGATTAATGATGTGTTTGAGATTAAACTTATGCAAGAAATAAAGGATTTAGACATAACTTTTCAATGTAAAGCTTCTGCTGAGAGACATATTGAAATAATAGTAGGCAGTGCCAAGAAAAGATGGGCACTAATAAATCGAAATACCTTATCGAATGACATAAAACATAAAATGTATATAATATGGATTAGACCGATACTAGAATATGCTGTCGCTTCTTGGAATCCATTAAAAAAGGGTTTGTTCAATAAGATAGAAGCTGTACAATGAAAAGTTGTGAAACAAATTAGTCTTTCCAATGCCGCGTTTTGCGTACGCGGGTAATAGCTGTACACGGGCAGTTACACAAAGATCCGATTTCTCACAATTTCCAATTTTGTTTTGTCTTTAGTCGGGTTGACTTGTTCTTCGTTCAACTGGAAATGCGGTTCTATCACATCTTTGTTTACTGGCTTCTATCACATCTTTGTTTACTGGCTTCTATCAAACAAATTAGTCCTATCTCCTGTACTATATACGCCTCTAGATTACAGTTTGTATCACTGCAAACTTTATGGTTTCGGAGGATGTGCTATTGCATAAAAGTTTTCCATTTGAACCAGAGGACTGGTGCCTATATGAATCCGATAAGAAAGAGCCATGAAGTTGTAACTAGATCTGGACATTTGGCAATATCTCCACCATTAGTGGGGAATGTTGCGAGCAAGCTATTCTCTTTTTCGAATATCTACAAAATTTATAACCAATTCCCAAAGGGGCTTACAGAAATGCCTCCATCTAAGATGTCTTTTAAATTTTTATCTACTGAACTAGAAAAAGTCCACAATCCTGCTGATATTTTTTATTTTGATTATAATAATACTTTCTCATGGTTGAATAAAAGACAAGGATAATTGTTATCGGAAACAGAATTTCTTGAGATTTTTATTTCCAAGTTTTGTATTATTAAAATTGAAATTTTATGCATTATATTTTTATGTTAGTCAAAAATATATAAAATCAATTCTAGTCATGGTTCTCATTTTTTTGCATAATGTTACACTCGAATTATACCTTAATTTTTCCTATTTTGATGATGTATCTATTATTCCTTACAGCTGAACTTTCTGATATTGATATATTGTACAGTACAACTAGTGAGATATACTTATCTACATGAGACTAATTGCACATTTTTATGTGATGTGATAACTTTTTTTATATTGTACATTTTCCAATTTTATTATTTGATGGAACATGTGTGTTTTGAATCCAAATAAAGATAGTCTATTCTATTTTATTCTATTCTAAACATTTAATTATATTAGATGAGAAAAAATTAGATGCATTAATTGGATTTATAGATATCTCAAAAGCTTTTGATTCTATATCCTATGATGCTATTTTGAAAGCGATTAATTTATTGAATATTTATCCGAATAATTTTAGATTATATAGATACCATTTATATAATCGAAGAATGTGTATTCAAGTAAACGAGTTGATATCCAATTCGAAAAGAGTAACAAGTGGAATTCCACAGGGTTAAAGTTTGGGGCTAATTTTATTTGAAATCGTATTTGCACATTTGGAAACTAAGATCCTTAACGGTCGAGTTTGCAAATTTGCTGACGATTTAAAAATAATCTTTCCAATTGATCCAAAAATGGTGAATTCCCTAAAAATAATGTGACACTAGATATGTATGATTTAAGTAGATATTTGATAACACTGGGGCTGAGAATTAGCAGTAAAATTAGGTAACATAACAGAATTTATTTATGTTTATTTTCATGATGCAAGAAATTAAGGATTTAGGCATCACTTATCAATGTACAGCTTCTGCTGGGAGACATATTTAAAGGATAGTAGGCAGTGCCAGGAACAGATGGGCATTAATAAATAGAAATATCTTATCGAATGGCAAAAAATTTAAATTGTATATAATATGGATTAGACCGAAACTAGAATATGCTGTCGCTACTTGGAATCCATTAAAAAAGGGTTTGCCCAATAAGATATATGCTGTACAAAGAAAAGTCGTGAAACAAATTAGTCCTATCTCCTGTACAATATACGCCACTAGATTACAGTTTGTATCATTGCAAACTTTATGGTTTCGGAGGATTTGCTATTGCAGAAAAGTTTTCCATTTGAGCCAGTGCACTGGGGCCTATATGAATCCAAGAAGGAAGAGTCATAAAGTTGGAACTAGATCTGGACATTTGGCAATATCTCCTCATTGGTGTTGAAACTTACGAGCAAATTATTCGCTTTTTCGAAAATTTACAAAATTTACAATCAATTGCCAAAGAGGCTTAGAGAAAGGCCTACATCAAAGATATCTTTTAAATTTTTATCTACTGAACTAGAAAAATTCAACAATCCTGCTGATATTGCGAATTTTAACCATGATATTACATTCTCGTGGTTACATAAAAGACAAGGATAATTGTTATCAGCAACATAACTTTTATTATTAAAATTTAAATGTTATGCATTATATCATCATGTTAGTCAACAATACATACAATCAATTACTAGTCATGGTTCTCATTTTTTTCCATAATGTTACACTCGAATTATACCTTAATTTTTCCTATTTTTGATGATGAATCTTGTACAATTTACAGTCGAACTTTCTGATGTTGATTTATTGTACAGTACAACAAGTGAGTTTAACTTATCTAAATGAGACTAATTGCATATATTTGTGCGATGTGATATCGTTTTTATATTGTACATTTTCGAATATTATTATTTGATGGAACATGTGTGGTTTAAATCCAAACAAAGATATTCTATTCTATTCTATTTTATTTTTTTCTATTTTCAGTTGTCGCTAGTTGAGCTCTGACGCTCGTGCTTTGTGTTATCAAAATGGCATATATTTCCATATATTTTATGTTTAAGCGATTTACTTAGTTAATATACTTTTGTTTGCTAACAAATTAATTTTGCATCTATTATATCGGTAAGAATCCAAATTTTGCCATATGTAAATCGATTTGATTTCTTGTTTTAAAGGTCCTTACTTTACTTACTTTCTTAAATAGTTCGCCGACATATTGTCAAAATTAAATTTAAAAATTTATAAGCTGGATAAATGTGAACGCGAAAAACTACCTTTGACCATTTCTGTGTGATTTCACATCAATATAAGCACGATGCAATTACTGCACAACAAAATTTTTGCTGTGCTTGTTTCGTGCGACTGCTGTAAACTTCTTGGCAAGGCTGATCATTTACGCCGACTATCCTGCTTGCGTTTACCACGTTGTGTCAGTAACTCGGCTATTCTTCTGTCACGCTAATATTTTGTTGCTGCACATCCTGTCATACGTAATCGATCATTTATTAATCTGATAAATATGGGTTCCAGCCCTCTCGGTGTTGCCGCAGATCTTCTACAAGACTAGTCTAGGCCTTTCAAAAGTTACAAACACATCCTGCTTCGACAATTCTACTTCTTCTAGTGCATATACTCAAAGGATCACCAGTCAACGAACAGGAAAACAGAACATGTGTCTAGAAAGTATTCCGTTCACCATCACGCTGCAAACACTCATAAACTTTCACGGAATTTGCCCGTGAATGTGTTCCTGGCCCTGTTAAGACCCGCCTTAAGTTACTGCTTACTCCGTTTCCTTACTAATATTCTTAGTAACGTCAATTAGCACCTAATTTAGCCAAGATGTTTCGCGTTCATTAAGTTTTCCTGTTTTTACTATTTAGGCAGTGAGCAATCGCACTCTGTTTTAAACATTTTTGCAATAAATTTTATTTTTTTTATTTCATGGAATTAGGTGTGAAGACGCAGAGCAGTTAACCATGGACTTAGGAAAGTTCACTTAAGAGAATGTTCTGAGCGGAATGTAGTGTACAGTTGTTCTAAAATTCTAGAACTTTCTTGAGGCATTGCAAATGCAAATCTGATATCACGGAGACTCCCTTTAGGTAGTGATCAAATGCCTCTACAGAAAAAGGCGGCAGCGCCATTATGAAATATATAGTAAGGTCTAAAAATGTTGGCCTATACTCCAGTCTCAACAATATTGATAGAAATATATCATTTACTTTACATAGACCAGGCAACCACACTGATTTGTGTTTATCACAGAAAGCGTTTTTCAAAATAAGAAGGTTATGGACCAGAGAAACTTCAGATTAACTTGCCCATGAACAATGAAAAGCTTTAATGCAGATATAATCTAAGAAGAGCAGAGGAAATGACTGAGCTATTACGTCAAGAAAATGTTGGAATCAAGTATGCAGCTATGTAATAGGTGTTGCGAACCTACTAACAACTTAGTTCGATTATGTCCAGAAGGATAAACCAAAGAATAGAATAGAATATCTTTATTTGGATTCAAACCACACATGTTTCATCAAATAATAAAATTAGAAAATGTACAATATAAAAAGATATCACATCACATATATATGTGCAATTAGTTGTACTGTACAATTTATCAGCATCAGAAAGATCAGCTGTAAACAGTGATAGATTCTTCATCAAAATTTAAAAAAATTTAAGTTATAATTCGAGTATAACATTTGTAAAAAAAGGGAACCATGACTAATAATTGATTGTGTGCATTGTTGATTAACAAGATGATATAATGCATAACATTTCAGTTTTAATAATACAAAATTTGAAGATAGAATCTCGAGAAATTATGTTGCTGAAAAACAATTAATCCTGTCTTTTATTTAACCATGAGAAAGTATTATCATAATCAAAATTAAAAATATCAGCAGGATTAAACACATTTTCTAGTTCGGGTAGATAAAAATTTAAAGACATTTTAGTTGGAGGCGTTTCTCTAAGCCCCTTTGGCAATATGATTGGTAAATTTTGTAAATTTTTGAAAAAGAGAATAGCTTGCTCGCAACATTCCCCACCAATGGTGGAGATATTGCAAAATGACCAGATCTAGTTCCAATTTCATGACTCTTTCTTATGGGATTCATATAGGCACCAGACCACTGGTTCAAATGGAAAACTTTTATGCAATAGCACATTCTCCGAAACCATAAAGGATGCAGTGATACAAACTGTAATCTAGTAGCGTATATAGTGCAGGAGATAGGACTAATTTGTTTCACAACTTTTCTTTGTACAGCTTCTATCTTATTAGACAAACCCTTTGTTAAGGGATTCCAAGTAGCGGCAGCATATTCTAGTATCGGTCTAATCCATATTATAAACATTTTAAATTTTATTTCATGCGATATAATATTTCTATTTATTAATGCCCATCTGTTCTTGGCACTGCCTACTATCCTTTCAATATGTCTCTCAGCAGAAGCCGTACAATGAATAGTTATGCCTAAATCCTTAATTTCTTGCATAAGTTTAATCTCAAAAACATCATTAATCTCAGCATCATGAAAATAAACATAATTAAAATCTGTTCTGTTACCTATTTTTAAAGCTCTCGTCTTTTTACTGTTTATTCTCAGCCCTAGTGTTAACAAATATCTACTTAAATCATACAAATCTAGTGTCACATTATTTTTGGAGAATTCGACATTATTTGGATCAATTGGAAAGATTATTTTCAAATCATCAGCAAATTTGCAAACTCGACCGTTAGGGATCTTAGTTTCCAAATGTGCAAATACAATTTTAAATAAAATTGGCCCCAAACTTGATCCCTGTGGAACTCCACTTGTTACCCTTTTCGATTTAGATATCAAATCGTTTACTTGAATACTCATTCTTCGATTATATAAATAGTATCTAAGTAATCTAAAAATATTCGGATCAATATTCAATAAATTAATCGCATTCAAAATAGCATCAAAAGATATAGAGTCAAAAGCTTTTGAGATATCTATGAATACAATTAATGCATCTAACTTTTTCTCATCTAATGTAATTACATGTTTCCACATAGAGAGCATATTAGTAGTTGTCGACCTGTCTTTCGTAAAGCCATGTTGGCATATATCGAAATCAGCCGGCAGCATACGTTCTAAATGATCAAGTATCAATCGTTCTATTATCTTCAAAAACGAAGGGATAATAGAGATTAATCTGTAATCACTGGCACACGTTGGCTTACTTACTTTAGGCAAAGGTTTAGCTACTATTGTTAGTATATCGATTGGTAATATCCCATTCTTCAAAATTCTATTTATAAAATTGCAGAGCGCATTCATAAAATTTAAAGGTAATTGAAGTAGGTTATCAATCGATATACCAAGGTGATCTTTTTGTTTTTTTGATTTTATTTTTAACATTAATTCTATCAATGCATCACTGTCAATAACAAGTCCTAGATCCTGGTTTCCCGAAGGATCCGGTAGATCAATAAAATTGCTTTCCTTCTGCGGATTACATAACAAGTTGCCAAATACTTCATCCAATTCACAGAGAAATTCATAATCAGTTTTACCCACAGGTAATATAAGGTTTAATTTTTCCTTATATTTACCGTAGTCTGTGAGGAGTTTGTATCCTAGTCTAGGATTACTCTTCAGTTTGGCCAAAATAATATTCTGATCTTTGACGGATTATCAGCAGTGATGAATTAATTTCTTTATCGATCATATCTAACCTCATTTTTTAATACTATTGATAAGACTACATTTCATTATATTATCTCGTTTGATTCTTAGCTTACATAACTTCCTATTGATTCGCTTTGGTATAACATCCGTAAATGTAGATGCATGACCGGATAGTATAATCTTATACACATTCGTTTTGTGCTTACTGGCGACTCATCAGTAGGAGCCGGTATTACGCCCTTTGCCCAGTATATATTTGTGTGAGGCATGTGGGAAAATACGACAGTACCGCAAAAAAACAGTATCTAATGGGGAATCAATTTCCATCTGAACTTCATAACATTAATTTTGGAGTTATTGATCTCAATATATTTTAAGAAGCTGTTAATGATATACTTGTAGCTAAATTGAAGTGAATCGCGTGATTATGTTCAATTATTACGCGAGTAATTCATATAAAATTTTAAGTATACTGAGCGAGGAAAATGTCAAAGTGAAGGATGAACCTTTCACTAATTGAGTAGTCATCATTAGAAAAATGGATATGTCCAGTAGCATGGGTCACGTTCCGGAAATCTCGAAATACCCCCACTAGAAAGAGAAGCAGGAGGAAGGGTTGTATATTAAAGGCTAAAAACAGTTACTATTAGACTGATCTTGAAATTATCAAAGTCAGCCTCGAAAGATTCATCAAAAGATATGCGTTCGGGTACAGTGGTTAAGACTGTTATATTTCGTTCTATATTAGTTCTCAAGAAAGGTTCTGGCTATAGCAACAAAAAGGCTCATCATTATTGATTAACTAAGTAGTCTAATGTTCTTAAAAGACATGGATGCCAGTGTCAGTATAACTTGATCTGGTGTGGTGGAAATACATTGCCCCACATTCGGTTGCCAACTATGAGCAGCTAATGGAAGTCTAATTTTGGCAAAATTAGAGAAAAATCTTAGTTTACGTGAAATTTTCATGTCACCGATATAAAATAACATCACCGAGATAAATTTTTTTACTCATTTAAATCCTAATTATTAGACAAAGCATCGGTTCAATGACATACACTGAGAATGGTAATGTCAGTTTGCCTACCATGACTCCTCTTAAGTGATGACTTAGCGGATGTTGTCGAAATGCCGTTGTCTGTAGGAGGTTTTGTAGTTATTGTAAGAGGTTTTGCGGTGTTGCTGTCTATTTAGTGGTGTTTTATCATACCTACATATGCCTGGTAGTTGATATTGAGATCCGTGCTTATGAATAGTCCCTGGCCTTTTTCCGAAGGGTGATGTGAGAAGGCTAAGAAGAATTATCATAAATTTATTGAATATAATGCTAAAAAGTAAATAAAAAACTGTTTATCCATGTAGACCGTGCTCTAGACGGCAACAAAATAATATATTGTCAATACAATTAACTGTCTCGTATAAAAGTAGTCACAATAAACACAATAAATAAATCCAGAATGTTTTGGCTGAATCGTTAATCATTTTATGTGAATGATTGAAAAAGAAAAGAAGATATAAATCCAGAATGTCTTAGGATTATAGTTTAGAGTCACCGATAATTGATGAAGAGCACACAAAATATAAATCCTGATTTGACAGCTAAAACACAGTAATCCACTGCATGCTACCGGCGTATTGCACTTGGGTGTGTTTTATTATTAAACAAAACCCTATTAATTACAATTAAATTTGCAGTTCAAAAAATCTCAATTAAACCTGCTTGAAAATAACAGAGATTGTGGCTAAAATCACAGTTAAGAGAAGTATTGTGTATAACCACAATAAGCATATGTGACCTTAAAGAAAACTATATTTGTCAAAATTGAGCTTCGTTGGGTTGTAAAGCGAAGCCGCGCGTTACATGTCAACCGTTCAGGGTCAAGCGCAATGTTCAAACCCTAAGTAGAGCTAAAACAACTGGTCATTATTGAATTGTGTCAGCGATTAAGGAAGGTAGCATTGTTAGATGTCCAAATTCCAAATCAGTATCCCCAATAGTAGTAGCTCTTAAACCTGAACCTGGACAATGTAGGGTTTGCCATAATTATTGACTTTTTGACACAGAAATGAAAAGTGATTTGTATCCTCTACCATACCAAAGTACTTTGCTCAGGTATACAATGTGGTACGAGATTTACACTACGTTAAATCTGCATTAAGCTTATTATCAACTAACTTTGGAGACAGAATCTACGCCTTTCACCGCTGCGCAATTTCCTGGTGACAAATTGCACAAGTCCTTATGCATGTCATTTGAAATTAAAAAAATAAGTCGAGTATTTCAGCGTCTGGCGGATGAATTTCTTCAAAATGTGCATTTTCACGAGTGTATATAAATGAAATCATCACATGTGGTCAATATAGGGAAGAGCAACAGGAGCAAATGGGCACCATATCGAATATGAAACACTATGATATGGTGTTCATAAGCAAAAATTTAGGATTGGTTTCTCAACTGTAAAATTTATTTGAAATTCTATTTTCAAGAAGAAAATTCTACATTTGAACGATTAGGTTCAAGCAATTAGAGGTGGGCCAGATGCCAAAATTTTTAGTCAACTTCCTAGATTATCTAGGATAATGAGTTATTACCGTCGTTTTGTAACAGGTGTAACTGGAATTTATGGATATTTAGTCACAAACTAGGTACCAAGAGGAAAAAAAGAAATTACAGAAGGCGAAACATTTGTTAAGTAAAATGGTGATATTAGAACCTGTGAAATGAAAAAGACGTTTGAGCTGGCTTCAAGTTTGTTTTCTAGGCCTTAAATATTCCATTTCTAACGACTTAAATAAATCCTTGAACTGTATGCCAGCTCCGCAGATTATTGGGAATGATAAGCCATGATCATTGTTACATATCATATGATTGTCAACATTATAATTTTATTTTAATGTGATTTGAGTCGACTATAAAACTTTGAAATAAACTATATATTGTCTAGCTTTGATCTAATGCAGTTTAGTAAAGAATTAATGACAGTTTGGGAATGCTATATCTACGCTGATGTAGCGACAGATTAAATTGATCGTGCAATTAATAGACTGTTCATTATTTTAATGTATTGAACAATAAAAAAGTTATATTATGATAGATAAAACCAAAGATTGATAAACATAAATTCATGGCTGTTAACGTACATATTGAGATTTCCAGAATTAACCGGGAATTTACCAAAAAGTAAGCCAGAATTGTTGGTTATGATCTTTTTTATAATATGGATATTAATTATTACGTTGGCACAATGTATAACTTGTTCAATAATCTTGTAACACGCGGCTCCGTGTTACAACCCAACGAAGGTCAATTTTTACAAACGCTGTGCTCTTTAAGGTCAAATATTCTAACTCTGTCCTTAAACAATATTTCTCTTAGCTGTGATTTTAGGAACAATCTCTTTTAGTCTCAAGCAGTTTTAACCGATATTTCTTAAACTGAAATTTTATGTGTAATTAATAGTGTTTTTATAAAAAGAACAGAACCGCGCTGGGAACGAAAAAAACACGCGGTGGACTAATGGTCATAGTGAACTTATTCCTATTAGTTTAACTATTTGGATTATCCGAACTTCAGAGAACAATATATTAATATCATGTACTGAGATAGAATCGTTACAAACGGCGATCGTAACATTTGTGAGTTGTGTCATTGAAGTCCTTAAACGATTTACATTCTTTTTATAGTGATAACTTTTAACGATGACTTTTTCCATGTATCATTTGTTTTAAATCGACGGCATAAATGTTGAGCAATTCAGACCTTGTGTACGCATATAACTGATTGAGCATAAAACAATTTTCTATGATAAACTTAAATCACTTTTATTTTTGCCGTCTAGAGGACGGACAATTTAGCTTAAGTGTGAATGACATTTAAATCATATTTTTGCATAAAAACCATTTTTACAGCTGACAAACATGTATTCAATTTTGACTAACTGAGAATAGTGTTTAGGATATAATTTTACATTAAAAAATCTGTATTATTACCATCCAACTCCTTCAATTCAGATTAACAGTGAATTATATTTATGTGCTACATTGTGTGTAATATATACATGAAACCTTTCTTCGGCCTTCTAATATTAACCATCTGAAAAGGAACAGACTGATTGAATGCTCGGGTAGTAATAATAGCAACCATTGATAAGTAGTAGGGGTACAAAGTCAGGAACGAGATAGCAACAGCGAAAAGTACCCCTACATAATGGTGCCCCGGTTCGTCGAACTCACAGCCAGCAAAGAATTAACAAATATCTAGAGTTAAGAAATTCAAGCAATTTGGATGACTACTACAAGATAAGTTAACTCTAAGACACATATCACAGAAAAACACCCTCTCGGGATTACAATGCTCGAAGACAGCTGCACGATGGCGGATGAGGACGATGTTACACTGCCCTCAGTTCTCGACAACACTCATACACTTAAGATGAGGGCCAGTTCAGGAAATACAGGAAGCCCGATGGTGAGCCCAGCAACAAACCGCATCACCACATGGACACAGTATAAAATATGTCAATTTGATCCAGAATACCTTGATGCGTGGGTCGACGATGTCACTTTACTGGCCAAGGTGTCCAACATAACAGACGAGGGCTCAATATTTCTGAGGGCTTGGGAGACGATTCCAATATCTTTCAGACACGGACTCAAAGATATACTGCATCAATACACTGAGGGCACATGTGCACAGCCATGGCAGAGCCTGCAACGCGCCGTCAAGCAACGTTTGACACCAGATCGAGAAGACAGGCTTACAGAATTAATGAGCCAGATGTCCCTAGGTAGCCGCACGCCTTCTGAGCTATTTAGGGAAATGGAGCACAAAGCCTTAGAATTCAAACTGCCCAAGGAAGTCGTAATGCGACTGTTCATACAGAATCTCCCACCGGCACTACAAGAGATGGCCACGTTCTTGCGCGAATCCCTCGAAGTACAGGATGACGTTCTGCCGGCACGTCTAGACAAGTGGTGGAAGAAACACCACCACAGCCTACCGGCCCAAGAGAAAGTCCACATCACCCCAAGAATGTTCGAATCACAACCCACCACATCATCAGCCGGAACAAATGTCACGAATGAACGCCTCATCAGCCTACTCGAGAACCTCACCATAAGGCCAAATTTGGCCTCAGTCGATGCCATCCAAAACAGATGCGACCAAAGCAGGCGTGACCACCGTCATCCACCGACCCGGAATAGCGCCAGGAGGTCGACGTCGAGAGACCGAACCACAGTGCCACAGTTACCAGCGGAGTGGTGTCCGAATCATCGCAGCTATGGCCACTCCACACGTTACTGCCTCGGAAACGGCTGCACCTTCCCGCGCACAGACGCGACGTTCATATGGGCGCGGTCACGCTCAACTATTCAGGAGGATACGCCCATAGAAAGCTCGGAAAACTGGTGGGGTCAACCTCCGCGGCGGCAGTAGAGGCTGATCACCCCAAGATTGTTGGCCGCTCCACGTCTGATGGCTCGAAGCACGTTGCTTTCGCAGTAGAGCGCAATCAAACTATTGTATTTACAGCGACGGCTCCAGTCAAATCATGCTTCAAACGCCCAAATGCCAGCAACCAGTCTCATCGTCAGTTGCCACTATCAACATCTTTTCTCATCCGTGACGCAACCTCTGGCGAATTATTTCTCATAGACACTGGATCAGATGTGAGCTTACTACGTCACAATTATTTCGAACCCACCCACCCAGTCGACACCAGCAGTCTGACATGCGCCAATGGTTCCAACATAGCGACGTTTGGGGTACGAGTACACACTATCTCGTTCTCCAACTCAAAAAGATGTTTCAATTATCCGTTCATCATCGCCAAAACAACACGGAACATCATTGGACGTGATTTTCTCGAACACTTTGACCTGACCATTCGTCCAAGAACACGAGAGATACGCACTGCAGACAATCAGTTGCTTACATCAGCGTTAAAACATACGACTCGCGCCGAAGCAGTCGCATCCATACAGCTTATTCCTTCAGTTCCACATGTACCACAACTGGACGAGGTTCTGAAACGTCATGAAGAAATTTTCAAACCTATTTCCTTCATGCCCGACCTCAAGAGGAAGCGGGCTATCACAGCCCACCGTATCATCCTGTCGAAAACACTTCCTCATCCTCCACGAGCACGTCCATTGGCACCACACAAACATAAGGCTGCCGAGCAAGAATTCGCCACACTACGTCAACAAGGCATCTGTACACGATCCAGCTCACCTTTTGCGTCGCCTGTGGTAGTAGTACCAAAGAGTGAACCAGAGACATTCAGAGTGTGCGGGGATTATCGTATTCTCAATTCTTGCACACAGTCTGATTCGTACATCCTGCCAAATCCGGCCGACCTACTCCGATCTGCTATCGGTCATGCTGTGTATTCGAAACTTGACTTAGTAAAAGCATACTATCAAGTACCGATGGACAAAGACTCAGTAGCATATACTGCACTCAGATTCACCGGAGGTGGCACGCACGAATATCACTATATGCCATTCGGTCTCAAAAATGCCTCGCAAACATTCCAACGCGTTATGGACGAAATACTAGATGGTCTACCA
Source organism: Eudiplozoon nipponicum (assembly GCA_029291075.1). Classification (NCBI taxonomy): domain Eukaryota; kingdom Metazoa; phylum Platyhelminthes; class Monogenea; order Mazocraeidea; family Diplozoidae; genus Eudiplozoon; species Eudiplozoon nipponicum. The sequence continues at coordinate 204,015 of JAQBSW010000178.1, read as the reverse complement.
TTTGTAATTCCATATCTAGACGACATCCTGGTATTCTCTAACTCAATGACCGATCATATACAACATATTGAGATCCTACTCACACGTCTAGAAGACTATGGCCTCCGACTTCATGGCAATAAATGCGTCTTTGCACAGAAATCAATTGAATTCCTTGGTCATCAAATTTCCGAAGAAGGCATGACACCTGTACCTACTAAGGTTCGTGCTATTCAAGATCTACAGCCTCCAACCACCGTTCGGGCATTACGACGATTCTTGGGCAAGATGAACTACTATTCTCGATTTGTACCCTGCCTTGCCAAGATTCTGGCACCTCTTCACAAATATCTCGTGCCAGAAAGCCGTTTCGTCAAGAAATCACAACCGATTCAGCTCAACGTGGACGACATGCAGGCTTACGAGGATGCCAAAAGGGCCCTATGCAAAGCGACCATGTTACATTCCCCGGATTGGTCTCAACATTTTGAATTGATAACGGACGCATCCGACGTTGCCATAGGCGCAGTACTTCAACAATCCATCAATGGAATACACCAGCCTATCGCTTTCTATTCGCAAAAACTACAACCTCGCGAGACGCGATATGATACGTTAGGAAAAGAATTACTTGCAATCTACCGGTCGATCCTACACTTCCATACCTATCTGGATGGCCGAAAGTTCAAGATCTACACTGACCATCTTCCGCTACTTCCGATGCTGAGAGGAAAGAAAGAATATTTATATTCACGACGTGTCAACTCGCAACTTACACGAATACACGAGTATGATTATGAAGTCACCCATGTTAAAGGATCAGAAAATGTGGTCGCAGACTCCCTAAGCCGTCCGGCAGATCTTTGTGCCTCAATACTGTATCCTTCACCTATAAGCATTCAGGAATTGCAAGCAGCTCAGCAAGATGATATATCACTTCGGACATTTGATGTCAATCGACTGAAATCACTTGATTACGACGGAACCCTACTGCAGTGCGAAATAACTGACGTGGGCCCTCGGCCGTTTATACCTGAAAAACTCCGTCACAAGATCTTCGAAGTCTACCATTCATTGAGCCACCCATCTGGCGAAGCATCAGTAGAAATTCTATCCAGAACGTATTTTTGGCCTGGCATGCGACGAGATATCAAGATGTGGTCAAAACAATGCCTAGAATGTCAGAAATGCAAAGTGACGAGACACACTAAAACGGCGCCACAAGTCATTCAAGTGCCCAAAGTCCGATTTACACACATACACGTTGACCTGGTAACCTTACCTGCCGTGAACAACATGCGATATCTACTGTCAATACGGGACCGCACCACTCGATGGTATGAGGCCATACCACTTCCAGACATGAAGCAAGAAACTGTCAGTTATGCTCTAGAGCTCAATTGGTTCGCTCGGTTCGGTGCTCCAGCTGAAGTGACAACCGATCGTGGCGCACAATTTCTCGGAGAGGAGTTCACAGCCCTACTGCAATACTACGGTGTCAAACACTCCGTGACCGCGGCTCGTAACCCGAGAGCAAATGGTTTCGTTGAAAGACCACACCGAGAACTGAAAGCGGCGCTCAAGGCTAGCCCAGAAGAAAATTGGCTTGCGGCTCTACCGAAAGTACTCCTATCAATGCGTACAAGACCTCGTGAGCCGATCAAATGTAGCTCCGCTGAAATGGTATTTGGCGAATGTCTACGGCTTCCTGGCGAACTAGTCCGATCACGCTCTGAAACTGCATTAACGATGAATGATCCGACATTTCTGTTTCCACTTCGCAGTTTTCTACAGTATAACGCTCAGAATCGGCCGATCTGTCCTACACGTCAGCAACATGGCCCAATCTATAAACGCAAAGATTTTGATAGCTGCAAATGGTTCTTCATCAACAACGATATGGATAACAGGATTTTAGCCAAACCGAAGCGCGGTCCTTATCGTGTGTTAGATCGACGTCAGAATTACATCATTCTGGAGATTAATGGCAAAGCTGAAGCGGTCTCCAAGCACAGACTATCCCCAGCCGACGTTGATCCAGATGACCCGCTGTTTCGCGATGTAGACCTATCAGGCGGTGAAGAAACGAGAACGCCACCCCAGACAGTCTTGCTAACATCGGATTGACGCCCGACGTCCCATCAACAACCGAGCCAACTGAAGCCGTTACGCCGCCGCGAGATATAGAAGAACCAGAATCAGTGTTGTCAGAGCCAAAATCAGTCATTACACGGTACGGCAGAGCAATAACACTTCCTGGAAGGTTAGCCCCCTTCATGGTGTACTAATTTTCACTGTCGGGGGGGTGTATGTAACACGCGGCTCCGTGTTACAACCCAACGAAGGTCAATTTTTACAAACGCTGTGCTCTTTAAGGTCAAATATTCTAACTCTGTCCTTAAACAATATTTCTCTTAGCTGTGATTTTAGGAACAATCCTTTCTAGTCTCAAGCAGTTTTAACCGATATTTCTTAAACTGAAATTTTATGTGTAATTAATAGTGTTTTTATAAAAAGAACAGAACCGCGCTGGGAACGAAAAAAACACGCGGTGGACTAATGGTCATAGTGAACTTATTCCTATTAGTTTAACTATTTGGATTATCCGAACTTCAGAGAACAATATATTAATATCATGTACTGAGATAGAATCGTTACAAACGGCGATCGTAACATTTGTGAGTTGTGTCATTGAAGTCCTTAAACGATTTACATTCTTTTTATAGTGATAACTTTTAACGATGACTTTTTCCATGTATCATTTGTTTTAAATCGACGGCATAAATGTTGAGCAATTCAGACCTTTGTACGCATATAACTGATTGAGCATAAAACAATTTTCTATGATAAACTTAAATCACTTTTATTTTTGCCGTCTAGAGGACGGACAATTTAGCTTAAGTGTGAATGACATTTAAATCATATTTTTGCATAAAAACCATTTTTACAGCTGACAAACATGTATTCAATTTTGACTAACTGAGAATAGTGTTTAGGATATAATTTTACATTAAAAAATCTGTATTATTACCATCCAACTCCTTCAATTCAGATTAACAGTGATTTATATTTATGTGCTACATTGTGTGTAATATATACATGAAACCTTTCTTCGGCCTTCTAATATTAACCATCTGAAAAGGAACAGACTGATTGAATGCTCGGGTAGTAATAATGGCAACCATTGAGAAGTAGTAGGGGTACAAAGTCAGGAACGAGAAAGGAATAGCAAAAAGTACCCCCACAATCTAATTAAAACTGCACATTTTATGTGGTATCATAAAAGTTGGAGAAAATAATACGCAAATAAAGAATTAAAATAGATAATATTGTGAAATCAATTATAATTAATAATATTTAAATATATGTTTTGGTATTTTATATAATAGAATAAATTCTTCATTGCCAGCAATTCGTAGAAAGAATTAAATTTAAATAGTTTAAAAGCAGTCTGTTGTTTGGCTTCAAAATTCTAATTTTTTTATTGCAAATACGAAGAAAAGGTTACATTGTTTCTAATAATAGATAAAAAGATAGAGTATCTGATTTAAAATCGTTGTTTGGTAAGCTAGCGTACATAGCTCAAAATTCAAGACAATTTACCGGATACATTATATAACCAAGAATAGCAATTATTTATTAACTGTAAGATGTTTGCATTTATAATGATGCAAATAAAATCTAAAAAAGAAATAATAGCTTAGGTATATTAATTGATAATTTCCTTCACCTCCTTTAGATTTTTAAAATTCATTTTGCACATGTATAAATAAATTTCTAAGGAATCGCTTAATATCGTCAGCGTTTAACATTTATGGTATATAAGTTACATACGGCAGCAGATCAGAGAATAATATTGATTATAGATTAATCTTTAGGATCTTGACGATAATCGGGCAAATAATATTATATAACGTGGATTCTATTTCACCCGGTCTACTGGATGAATTGCGTTTTCTACACTATACAATTCTTAGTTTATACTGACATATGTAAGTAATTAATGGGGCAGGTACTTATATCTATATCGAAACCTTAATTTATATATCATACCATTATTATTACATTACATTTATATTTTAAAATAAATTGTAGAAAGTGGGGAGATAAATTTTAAATGAACCATTCTAGTTTCTCTAGAAACACAATTTGTTGACTCTAAAATATGAGAAGTTAGATTTGTTTAATATAACTATGCAACTATATTAAAAATTTACTGCCCTGCTTAGCCATATCGGCTATGGTTTATTCGGATTGAAATCTTCTGAATAAGACAATTTTAAGAATGTGCTCCTTAGTAAATAATCCTCGAGAGTTTCCTGTCTATTGAACAGTTAATTGCCTCTATGGTTCAAACTATCAGTTGTGTATTAGAGAAAAATGAGAAAAATGTCTTAAAATGAATAAGACTCAGATTGATTTTTCTTGTTTGCCTCAGCATCAGGTTGACCATATTCTTTTCTATGCGTGTATTAGTAGATCATATGCTGACATTGATATAAATGATTAGCAATAATTTCACCGATATGTTTTATAATAAACTTTTGAGGAATGATTTATCCTAAATATTGTTTTTCGTCTGTGCGTAATACATTTTACCGACATTAAATAAAGCTAATTTAGAATTGTATATTAAGTGTAACACATTTAAAGACATAAATAGCAACAATACAAAATTTTAGTTGTTATGTCAGTACAAATAAAGGAAAGTCAACTCACCCAGTAAACTTGATTTGAATTTATTGGCAGCCCTTGGTGTATTGTCCAAAATTTGCCCCTGTTTGAGCTCCTCCGCGGCAAATTCCGGACAGTAATTGAAGAGATCCCAATTAGAACAAAACCGGTCTACTGGATGAAATGGTTTTGATATTTGATACCATATTGATTTCACACTAATAAATAAATTCAAAATGATGATATTAGGCTTCAAATCAATAAACAATGATGTTTTTTAAATGGTTGCTCAAAGCGAGCTCCAAATGTTGAATCTCCGTGATTTGGGTTCAGGGTTTGTCGCTTTTCACTGTCATTTTCAAAATGTAAGCATCGAGTTTCTCTTCTTATTGGCTGGGTGCGGATAAAATCGTACCTCATTTCTAGTGGTTATTATGTATGATATTGAAAACTTCGGAATAAAGGGACGAATCCGCACCCAGTCAAATAGAAGGCTAAATCGATGGGTACTTGGAAATGAGGATCAATCGGATCTTTGCAAAACTGATAGTGCAAAGCGACAACCCTGAAATGCAGATCTCGGAAGTTCAAAAATATAAATTTATGTTGTACAGCAAACATTATTTATAAATCGATAATCATATAATATATATTAAACATTTTTGTCATTTTTAAGCAGAATCAGATTAAAATCTTCATTATTCTCTCCAAAGATCGTTGTTAATCGGATTAGAGTAATAAATTGTAGTTTGATGCAAAGCAGTAAATCATTATCACAAATTTAACATAAATATCTTAAAAATGAAAAATGATGTTAGATCATAGGAGAAAATGTACTAATAACACGTTAGATCTGATTATAATGAAATATACATTTAAAACGAAACAGATATATTGATAGAATATTAAATATATATAGTTTTGTCTGTACATCTCTATTTCATTTACCCAAATTGCTAATCCATCCGAATGTATCGTCAGATTCAGGCTGTAAATAATCAATGAAATTTTTTTTCTTTTCCAGCATTCAGTAACCTAGACAAGATCATATCAAGAAATAATTCTCGCACTATATTTGGTAGTTGAAGATATATATAGTGAAATTTAGAGAACGAAAATTGCTTACCTGATAGCTTTCCAATATTATGCGGAGTTGCTGCAGATAATCCTGATTTAGATTATTTGTCATGATTCTTCGTGACCGGGTACATTTACACCCCTATCAATCGATTTATGTGCAATATATTCATGTAATTTATTAATCCTCTAAATTATAATGAAAGTAGAAAGGAGTTATAGAAAACAAAAGACACATATACTTTACAACTTTTCTTTGTACAGATTCTAACAAATTTTAAAGACACATTTTAATTTAATTCCAATTTGCAGCTGCATGACGAAAATGGGCTTCATCCAAATAATATAAATTTGTAGTCATATATCTTATGATAGTGTAGAGGATGTTAAATCCTCCGCCTTATGTAAAATAACCTTGACTGATAAATTTAAACCACCATAGCTGATTGTAACGAACTTTATTTAAAAAGAATTTTTTCTTTTTATTTTCCAGAACATTCTTTGTTTAAATACTTGATTTTAAATTGTGCGCTATTTTCAGTTTTTGAGTATCTCGCTCTGTGTCTGGTATTGTAAATTTTGGTCTGCTGCATTTTCACAATTTCTTGATTAAACGAATTATTTCATCATCAAATATATTGCTCCATCAATTGCCTTTTTGTTCTAATATAAAACAGAAAGGAACAGGAGCCTAGGAACAGGTATATTTGATTGCATCTTTGGTTCAAGTTTTACATCTTTCTAGATTAATTACTGTGCGGAACAGCTTCCAGCTTTCACTTTCCGATTGCCTAACAGTAAGTATCGATTTAATTGTTATCTCATATATTCATGGATACCGATATTAAATTTGAGGACACAAGTAGGTTAGTGCAGGACATAGCGGACTTGAACTTAAGTAACGCATAATAACCATATAAGCCTATCAGACTCTACTGTGAATTTTAGGACTTCCAGCGATCTGGCATCTATGGGGCTTACAGACTCGAATAGGTTAGGGGCCTCAACAAAATTTGGCGACCGCGCCAGTCCAAGAATTTTAAGTCTACCACAGTATAAATCAGAAAAACATTCAAGTTGGGTAGGAGATGCCCAAATGATATTCAGTGCTTATAATATCGTGAACCCTATGGAGAAATTTGTTGCAGCATGGATGGCATTGCCTGAAAATTTCCGAAATGCTTTGGAAAATTTCAGAGACAGAACTGTGGAAGAAAAGCCGTACAATGCATTTGAGTTATTAATGGCTGAAATTCAACAGAGATATCAGCCTGGAAGATCAGCGCAAATGTGCGAATTATTACGCTTAGAAAAAATGGGGCGTCAACTACCGTCCGAATTTTATGAACGCCTTTGCACGAAAGCTTCCAGGTTGAATATATCTAGAGATGTAGTCAACTCCATTTTTACAGCTGAGCTAGCAATTAGGCTCAGAACAACATTGGAAGTATTTGACACAATGAGCATAGATTGGCCAACAAAACTCAGAGGGTTAGACGGCGTGTATAAACAGCAAGAACCACAAGTACATGCTGTAATAGCAGATTCTGTAACGATGCAGCCAGTCAGGGCAGATACCGAAAACAACCTGACTATACAAGAAACCTTGCGTTTCTTATGTAGAGAAGTTGCTAGCCTGTGTAGTGATATTGCACAAATTCAGAGTCAGGATAAGTATAATAGACGTCGAGGGAGTCACTCGCGTCAACGATTCAAAGGACTACGCGGATGGTGTAAGGCACATTGCGAATACGGACGCAGTGCGAAGTGCCAAGGTGAGAACTGTATTTACTCGCGATTAGGTGGACCCAGATGAAAAAGAAGCACAAAACCGGTTGAGAGAAATCCATCACCGGGAAAAGGACAAAACACACGCTAGTAGGAGCCGTAGGGGGGGTTCCATTGCAAAGGCTCCCAGATATGCCTTTAAAAGGCATACTCAAAGCGAAAGATGCGACTAGAGCAAATAGTACGAGATAGAAGGCAAGAGAGTCCGATTCTCACTAAGCGGAGATCTGGAAAACATTGCCGGATTGTCCAGCAACAAGTTCATTATTAAGGGTGAATTATCTGGATTAGAATTTCTCATTGATACGGGTGCTGAGGTAAGCATAGTTAGGTCAGACGTGGTGGAAGCAGATTGCCCCACATTTGATTATCAACTATGGGCCGCTAACGGTAGTCCGATTGGAGTAAAAGGGATGAAAGAAATTTCGGTAACATTAGGCCAGAAATCTTCCTTCCGATGGAATTTTCTAGTAGCCGATGTCAAGGACCATATCATTGGCATGGATTTCTTGACACATTTCAAGCTGACATTAGACCCCAAGGCTAGGACTATCGCAGAAGGCGTAGGGATAGCAACACCTACTGAGTCTAACACGTCGGCAGTTAGAACAATCCTCTTACCTCGTCCATCAGTCGCACATGACTTTACCGATATAATCGAAAAGCACTTAGCAGTGTTTCAGCCTTTTAGTGTCAAAAGGATAGGTTAGAAGACAGGAGTAGAACATCAAATAAAATTGGTGGCTCCATTGCCTTGTTCACCGAAGGCCCAACCATTGGCACAACACAAGCAACAAGTTACTTTGTCAGAATTTCACCAATTACGCAAAGAGGGGATTTGTAGAAGGTCAAATTCCAATTTTGCTTCCCAAATAGTGGTAGTTCCCAAACGTGAACCGGGTCAATGGAGGGTTTGTGGGAATTATCGTCTATTAAACTCAGTGACGAAGGGTGATTCTTATCCTCTCCCTAACCAGAGTACTTTGCTCCGAGATATAATGGGATATGAGGTTTATTCAACTTTAGATCTCCAGAAAGCGTACTATCAGGTACCAATGGAAGAATGTTCGATACCACTCACCGCAGTCAGATTTCCAGGAGGGGGATCGCATGAATTTCTTCGAATGCCTTTTGGTTTGAAAAATGCCAGTCAGACATTCCAGCGTTTGGCTCAAGAAATCCTTCAGAATTGTCCATTTGCGAGGGTATATATAGACGACATAATTATTTTTAGTCGCTCCCGAAATGAATATCGTACGCATTTGGAAACGGTTTTGACCAGGCTGGAACAATATGGATTAGTGGTCAAACCTAATAAGATTAATATAGGTTGCTCTTTAGTTAAATACCTTGGTCATATACTTTCCAAAGACGGAATTAAACCTTTGGAAGATAAGGTCCAAGCTATTAAGGACGTAACGGAACCCCGAACCGTACGCCAGTTGCGAAGGTTCTTGGGTATGATCAGCTATTATCGTCGATTCATTCCAGGTCTAGCCGGAATTCTTGGATCGTTAACAAGCCATCTCACTCGTGAAAAGAGCACGATCAAGAAGTCTTGGCCAATAAACTTGAGTCAAGAAGACCGAGAAAATTTCCAAAAGGCCAAGGATATGTTAAGTGACGTAACCACATTAGCACCTGTAGATTGGGAAAAACCTTTCGAACTAATCACAGATGCCTCAGATGTTGCATTAGGAGCAGTGCTACAGCAAAGAGATCAGGACGTAGTAAGACCGATTGGGTTTTATAGCCGTAAGCTTAATGATCGAGAAAAACGTTATGATACGTTTGGCAAAGAGCTTCTAGCAGTGTATGCCGCAGTGCTACACTTCGAGCATTACTTAGACGGGCATAAGTTTAAGTTATTGACCGATCATAAGCCATTGATCAGCATACTTGGTAAAACAGCTAGGCTTAATTACTCTCGTAGAGTAAATTCCCAAATAACACGGTTAGCAGAGTTCGATTTCACTGTGTCTCATATTGCTGGTAAAGAGAATGTGGTGGCCGATGCACTTAGCCGACCGAATGAAGCTGATGTCGAGCTGATATTTCAAGGTCCATTGAAAAATTTAGATGAATCAATGCACGATTTTGTTAGTCAAATCGAGGAAGCGCAAGGATCGGATCCCTTTACATTAGTATTGTCCAAAAGACCAGGATATGTTCGTAAGCTCATAAGTGGCAAGTGGTTGTTATGCGAAACATCTAGAAGTCAACCACGACCATATGTGCCATTGGAGTTACGGGCCAAGATTATCCAAGTGTTACATGACATGGGTCATCCATCCATTAAAGCCACCATTCGATTAATCAACGACAGATACGTATGGCCGCACATGTCTAAAGACATACGGGTATGGGTAAGAGCCTGTGCCAAGTGTCAAACGTGTAAGGTGTGGAGACATACCAGAACCGAGATAAAGAACATTGGAATACCAATTGGACGGTTCAGACACGTACACATAGACATTGTCGAGATGCCTGAAGTAAATGGAAACAAATACTTGCTGACTATGGTAGATAGATTTAGTCGTCAATTTGAAGTGGCGATTTTAAAAGACATGACAGCGCAAGAAGTCTTGTTCGCGTTTCTACATAATTGGATATCGCGTTATGGTGTTCCGGAAAAGGTCACTAGTGATCGTGGTAGTCAATTTATGTCAGAGCTTTTCGTAAGATCCCTCAACATCATGGGAACCACTATAATACATACTAGCGCGTATAACCCACGAGCGAATGGGATGGTAGAAAGGCTACATCGTGAACTGAAAGCTGCATTAAGGTGTACTAGTGGAACAAGCTGGATACACGATCTTCCTATAGTACTACTCGCCATGCGCAACAGATATAGGGCACAATTAGGAACTTCCATAGCAGAATTGGTTTATGGAGAACCATTAAGGTTGCCTGGAGATCTTCTAATAGAAACTCCAAGTAGTCTTGATTGGGCTTCTAGTTATGTAGATTGGTTTGTAGGAGCACTTAGAGACAAGATGTGTCGTTTGGCCCCAACCAAGACTAGAAAAGCTAAAACCAAATGCTATGTGTCCTCTGATTTAAAATCGGCTTCGCATGTGTATATAACTAATGAGAATAGGAAGAACTGCCTGACACCATTTTACAAAGGACCATACAAGGTCAAGAGGATGACTGACAAGAATGTCATCATAGAAATAAATGGCATTGAGGATTGTGTTACGTTGGATCGTTGTATTCCCCAGTTTATCTGGATTGACGGTATGACTGAATTAACAGATGCGTCGAATGACCGTTCCATGGGCGAATCTGATGTGTGCAATCCCATCATGCAGGCACATAATGAAATGCAGAACTCTGAAGAAGCGTTGTCTAATATAGCAAAATCTTATTCTACTGAATCACAGCATGAAAACTATTTGTCGATACCAGATGATTTTGAAGAACCAGTGAATGTTGTACCGGGCGAGATGACGACGTCAGGGGCGCCAGTATGCACAACTCGTTCTGGAAGAGTACATCGTCAGCCGAAGAACTATGATTACGTCTATTATTAGCCGTTCCTTTTTTTGAGGTGGTGTATGTGGAGGATGTTAAATCCTCCGCCTTATGTAAAATAACCTTGACTGATAAATTTAAACCACCATAGCTGATTGTAACGAATTTTATTTAAAAAGAATTTTTTCTTTTTATTTTCCAGAACATTCTTTGTTTAAATACTTGATTTTAAATTGTGCGCTATTTTCAGTTTTCGAGTATCTCGCTACGTGACTGGTATTGTAATTTTGGTCTGCTGCATTTTAACAATTTCCATAGTAAACGATTACATCATTATCAAATATATTTCTCCATCAATTGCCTTTGTTCTGATATAAAATAACATTGAAGAGGAGCCTTGGAACAGGTATATTTGATTTTATCGTTGGTTCACGTATATACTATAACAGATTATTGCTGAGTGGAACAGCTTTCCAACTTTCACTTTCCGATTGCCTAACAGTAAGTATCGATTTAATTGTTATCTCATATATTCATGGATACCGATATTAAATTTGAGGACACAAGTAGGTTAGTGCAGGACATAGCGGACTTGAACTTAAGTGACGCAAACAATCATATAAGCATATCAGACTCTACTGTGAATTTTAGGACTTCCAGCGATCTGGCATCTATGGGGCTTACAGACTCGAATAGGTTAGGGGCCTCAACAATAGTATTTTTCTCCTTGCCATCGCCTATCTCTTCTAGTACAATCAAATTCCTTTTCATTGTGCCTCTCTTCAGAAATTGTACAATGATAAGTCGTAACATGGCCTGTCAATCCCTGTCTTATTCGGTTCTCGATAAAATCATCAACCACTGCATCATTAAGATATATATTTTTTAATCAGTTCTAAAACACCTGCATTTTTTTAAAATAAATCTTTAATTTATTCTTTATTATATGTCAAATGAGACCGTTAATATAAAATATATTATTGCTAATCGAATAGTCAATATTTGTCTGATCTAAAGAGATGCCATTATTCAAATCATCAGTGAATATTCTAATCTGACAACATAACATCACCTGCCGTTTAGGCGCAAAACAAATTTTGAATGATATCGGACACCAGCTCGAGCCCTATGATATATCGGATTTTATTTGCTTGCTTATTATTAGCTCTAGTTGCCATGCTTCTATTTTATCGATAAAGGTTTTGGTCTTATAATATATAGATTCGCTTTTAGTGAGCACGGTGCCTTCATAACAATCTCAGAATAAATTACACTGATGCTTTTGAAATATCTATGAAGATTGCCATTGCAAAAAATGTTTTTTTCATATATATATATATATATATATATATATATATATATATATATATATATATATATATATAATAGAATATCTTTATTTGGATTCAAACCACACATGTTCCATCAAATAATAATATTGGAAAATGTACGATATAAAAATATAACACATCACTTAAATATGTACAATTAGTCTCATGTAAATAAGTAAATCTCACTAGTTGTACTGTACAATATATCAACATCAGAAAGTTTGGCTGTAAAGAGTACTAGATTCATCATCAAAAATAGGAAAAATTAAGGTAAAATTCGAGTGTAACATTATGCAAAAAATGAAAACCCTGACTATCGATTGATTGTATGTATTGTTGATATTATATGATATTATAATGCATAACATTTCAATTATAATAATAAAAAACTTGGAGATAAAAATCTCAAGAAGCATGAATTTGCCAGATATATACACACACACACACACACACACACAATAATAATACACACACACAATACACAATAATAATACATTTATTTGGCATCAAAGGCCAACTGGCCCAATCCATTGAAATAGCAAATCAAGGGTAGGATATGTGGAGGTGAGTGGAATTGTGACTAGCAAAGTATTTAATAGCAGGGGGAGGATGAGCAAAACGTAGTAGAGTATCCACAACGTGGATATAATGGAGTTAGGAATGGGCTGAGAGGTGGTATTAGTGAATCTAGAAGAAAAGAATAAGACAAGAGAGGTAAAGTGGAAGATTAGATGGCTGCCTGAGGGATTTAACCCTACGAAGTTAGTAAAGAGGATAGCCTGGGGTGAAGTAAATGTTATGGATTGAGAAGGAACCAGTTTCGTTTCCAATCGGTCGTATCACAAAGAAGTTTGTTGAAGAAGTACTGATGGGCTGCCTTTTTGAATTCGTGCTGGGGTAGGAGCTTTATGTCTGTGGGAAGAGCGTTGAAGACATTAGTGGCTTTGGAGAAGAGATAGATTTTTTAAATATGGTGGGGGTATGGTTGGCTTGGATAGAAGAGTTACTAGAACGTGTGGCATAGTGGTGACTGGGGTGGGCAAAGTTGGAGAGTGGTAAGCAAGTTGTGATCTTGTGGATAAAAGAAATGACGCGAAGGTGACGGGTGAACCAAAGCGGAAGAAGGTTTGCCAGGAGAAGGCGTTCCCTATAGTTTTGGCATTTCGGGAAGACTCGCTTTAGAAATCTGGAGGATACCTGTTCAATAGTATAGGAGGAGGCGAGGGTGAGAGGACAGTAGAATTCGCTGGCGTAGGAAATGAGGGGCAGAACGTAGACCTTGAATAACGTGAGTTGGAGAGTGGGATTGTTAGTCTTAAAACAGATCAGACGGGCCCATTTGAAGAGTTTGGAAGTAGTGTGTGTAAGGTGTAGGGAGAAGTCTAGGGATTTTGAGAAGTGAATGCCAAGATGTTTGGCCGAATCTATTATTTATATATATAATGATTCTACATGGTCATGTTATACATTGTATCTTACCGACATCTAATAAATACACTTTGGCAATTTCCGAAATTCACTAGTGAAACTGAATGAAGATGTTCTAGCACAGAACGCTCAATTACCTGTAAAAGAGAGTTATCCTAAATATTATTGTATAATCACTTCCAAAACTTGATCTATTGACTTTAGGCAAAGGCTATACAATTATCATTAAAATTTTAAGTAGAATAAAACTTTGCTTTATAAATGTGCCCAAAAATGAGCAAAAGTGATTTAAAAACTCTGTATCTAAACAAATAAGTTTCTCTTTTAACATTTTTAAGTGATCTTCTTCCATCTAGATAAAATATTTTCTGTAGTTTAATAAATGTTTCACAATCGAGTTCGGATTACTGCTCGTTGCTATACAAAAAATCTGATCAGAGAGCTGCCCACACAATCCATAATTGTTTAATTGCATTGTTTATATATATATATATATATATATATATATATGTGTGTGTGTGTGTGTGTGCATGTGTGGAAAAAGCTGAAGAAGTTAATGTTTGTGACTACATAGAAATTGTACAGCCAACATTTCCAGTCAAGAACAATTTATATAAGACTAATAGAGATGAGAGCCGCATATCTATGTTTGCTCTCCATATCCATGAAATTTCTTAACTTTGCACATCAGGTTATCGAAAATTTCATTATATTTACAATAACCAACCAAATTTTTACGGTATAATTTATGGTTAATTTTAACCTTCGGAATTATAATCCTCTCCAGTCATTTGTAAATAGTCATTATTATAGAGTATACTGCTTTATCCATGTTATCTAGTCTAAGTTTGTTAAGATCAGATTTATTTTAACAATTTATTTCGGTTTTTTGATGATTTAAATAGACGTCTACTAATATTCCTCATAATGATATCGGTTAACAAGCCACTTTTGAATAAATTAAATACGGGAAAAATAAATACGTTTATGTCAAAATACATAAAACACCCATAATCAAGCATCCTACTAGGGCGATATAATCGATTTCAATTATTTCTGACAGATTCGGTGTAAGCTTACAATAAATTATAGAACAGTTTGCTTGAGATGTATGTTACGGACATAGCTCACAAATTCATAATAACAAAAAACCACAAATTCGGTCTCCGAATATGCATGATCTCAACATTCAGAACCCATTGTAAACGCCTCGGCTTCAAGTAAATGCCGTACGACGTTACAAACTCGGTTAAGGTGCTCTGGATATAGATATTGTTATGATAGGGGGCCCTTAACAGGGCCTGGTCGTGCGTTCTCCGGCAAATTCCGAGTGTGAAGATGTCCTAGAGCCTTGGGTTGACTCTGGCTGTGGTTCCTTCTGTTGTTGCGTTGTAATCACGATGTGGAAAACTTCGTTGAAGTTCTGCATTAATTGGCTCGTCTCGCTGGTTGTACCGCAACAAGATGAGTCACGGATGTTGCCAATTGTTGGTGAAACAAATCCAATCACCAGCGTAGGTATTGACAGCCGACAGCACGCACACGCGTAACGCAAAGCAGAATGCAAATGCGACAACTGACTTGCATGGTAAATTGCCGTGCTTAAATACCATGCCATAGTAATATATGTCTACTTGCACACTATTGGTTAAACGGCAAGTTTCGCTTTTTTCTCATTGGTGCAATGTAAATAAAATTGAATTTAATTTACGCAATATGTCGGCAATTAATTTGTGTCGTTACAACACTTTCCTCTCTGAAAAAAAAGGAAAAAAATTCCTCTCTGCGAGGCTAGATAAGAAATGTATGACAGAGTTCGAACAGAATTAAGCAAAAATATGATGTACCATAAATGCTGGGCTTAAATATGCTTGTTGGTTGCTTCAACAATGATATGATGCCAGGTAACCACTAGGAATTGCTACACAAATTGTTAGCTCTAGTGGTCGGTCATAGCACGTGAGGCAAAATAGAGCAGTGTAAGTTTTGGGAGCCGCAGCGTGAAGATTTCGAGGTAAATCGCCTCTGAATTTGCCAGGTTTAAGTTAAAACCTAAGCAGGTTGGATCGTCGTCAATGTGTTTGTATACGACCAAAGGAGCTAGAGTGCTCGACGTTGTGGTCATGACATTTGTAGAGTGGTCTTTGTGCAATTGATGAAGTTGAGATATGCATTGAAAGTGGCCTGTACCATGATATGAAGCTGATAACTACTTAGTGCTTGCTACACGAAAGCGTTAGCTCCAAGTAGCTGGTCATACCAAAATAGGCAGTGTGATGTCACGTGTGAGAAATACATTATTATATATATATATATATATATATATATATATATATATATATATATATATATTCATTGTACCCTTCCTGTGTGCAAAAACAAAAAGAAATTTTATCAGATATAAGAAAATTTTCTTTCTCATGGTCTTCTAAAATATCTACTCATGAACATATCTTTATATATAAATTGGAAAGCAAAACAAGATAGAAATATGTGAACAAAGAGAGTGTGAAAAATAGAAACCAATCAAATTGCGTGCGTCACATCCAATTCAAGCTCAATGCTTGAACTTGCTTCTTCTGCTTACATAAATCCGGCTGCAATTTGATTAACCATAAGGCTTCGTATGTGGCTAGCTCCCTTTTGTTTTTACATTTAGTAATTACTTTGAATGCTACGTCTGGAGAACATACGTGCGATGTTTCGATGATGTGTTGCGCAATAGCAGACGTGTATTCACCATTTGATTTAAAACAGGCGTTTAAGTTGCAATGTTCTCTCATTCGAGTAATTAACCGTCTGGTCGATCGGCCTACGTAAGTTGATCGACAACTTGCGCATGTATATTGGTAAATAATATTTGATATCGACATTAACGGCTGTTTCTCTTTGATTGCTGGTAAAGGCTAGTGTGTTACCCTAAATAACACTCGTAGTTTGGCTGCATTAAATGTGCGTGTCAATGCTGCTTCAACTTTCTTTTGTGCCATTCGGGAAACTGCATCCCCCTTAAATGGGATGTTTAGGTAGACTGTTTTCTTTTCTGGCCCATAATACGTCTGTTTCTGGTTAACTCCCCTTTTAATAATTGATTCAATTAATTGTCTGGGATAGCCATTAGACATTAAATCGTTAATTACTTTATTATATTCATTTTCTTTAGAATCTTGACTAACCAACCTGTCAATTCTTGAAAAGCAACCACGAACTGTTGATAATTTATATTGAAATGGCACAAAACTGCTGTAATGCAAATACTGTGCAGACCATGTTGGTTTATGGTAGATTGTTCTGTTTAATTTACCATTAGTTTCTTTCTTTAATAGTACATCTAGGAAAGGCAGACAGTCATCTTTCTCGTGCTCTGACGTGAAGCCGATATTCTTATGTGCTTTGTTGAAACTTTGAAGCAATGTTCGTGATTGCGACCTGTTCTTAAGTACAAGAAATATATCATCCACGTACCGTATATATTGAGCACATTTACTTATGTCAATTTTTAATGATGTATTTTCTAGGTGCCCTAGAAAAATCTCAGCCAACATTGGAGATAAGGGCTTCCCATTGCGAAACCATCAGTCGTTTGTGTGTTCCATTAAAACGAAATCGTACGTCTCGTGCATAATAAGATAAGCTTGCGTAGAGTGTGACCTGGCACCGGCGACGGTAATATGTCGTGTTCTACCGCTTTGACTATAATTTCAATGGTTTCATCAATTGGAACATTTGTAAACAAAGACGTAACATCAAAATATACCATAATCTTGTTTTTAACATTTATATCTTGAACTTTGTTTCAACCAACGAATTGGCAACCGAATGATTAACTAGTAGTTTACGTACGATTCGAATAACAACCAGCTATTTAGTTAGTGCATAAACGGAGGATTTACCATTGATAAAATTGGCCTCATAGGACAACCGCTTTTGTGTGTTTTTGGTAATCCGTACATTATTGGTGTAGATGATCCAACTGGCTTGAGGTTGTCCTATGAGGCCAATTTTATCAATGGTAAATTCTCCGTTTCATGCACTAGCTAAATGGCTAGTTCGTTTACTCAAACCATTACGTAAACTACTAGGTAATCATTCGGTTGCCGATTCGTTTGAGTTTGTAAACAAAATTCAAGATATAAATGTTAAAAACAAGATGTTACGTCTTTGTTTACAAATGTTCCAATTGATGAAACCATTGACATTATAGTCAAAGCGGTAGAACATAATATATAACCATTGCCGGTGCCAGGGCACACTCTACGCAAGCTTATCTTATTATGCACGAAAGACGTACGATTTCGTTTTAATGGAAGCATCTACAAGCAGACTGATGGTGTCGCAATGGGAAGCCTCTTATCTCCAGCGTTGGCTGAGATTATTCTAGGGAACCTAGAACATACATCATTAAAGACTGACATAAGTAAATGTGCTCAATATATACGGTACGTGGATGATATATTTCCGTCACAAGATCTTCGAAGTTAACCATTCAATAAGCCATCTATCTGGCGAAGCCTCAGTGGAAATTCTATCCAGAACGTATTTTTGGCCTGGCATGCGGCGGGATGTCAAGTAGTGGTCAAAACAATGTCGAGAATGTCAAAAATGCAAAGTGACGAGACACACCAAAACGGCGCCACAAGTCATTCAAGTGCCAAAAGTCCGGTTTACGCACATAAACGTTGATCTGGTAACCTTACTTGCCGTGAACAATATGCGATATCTACTGTCAATACGGAATTGCACCACTCCATAGTATGAGGCCATACCACTGCCAGACATGAAGCAAGACACTGTCAGTTACGCTTTAAAGCTCAATTGGTTCGCTCGGTTTGGTGCTCCACCTGAAGTGACAACCGTTCATGGCGCACAGTTCCTCGGCGAAGAGTTCGCAGCCCTACTGAAATACTAGGGTGTCAAACACTCCGTGACCGCGAGTCGCAATCCGAGAGTAAATGGTTTCGTCGAAAGGCCACATCGGGAACTGAAAGCGGCGCTCAAGGCTAGCCCCGAAAAAAATTGGCTTGCGGCTTTACCGAAAGTACTCCTGTCAATGCGTACAAGACATCGTGAGCCGATCAAATGTAGTTCCGCTGAAATCGTATTTGGTGAATGTCTACGGCTACCTGGCGAACTAGTCCGTTCACGTTCTAAAACTGCAATAACGATGAACGATCCGGCATTTCTGTTTCCGCTTCGCAGTTATCTACAATATAACGCTCAGAATCGGCAGATCTGTCCTACAGGTCAGCAACATGGTCCAATAAATAAACGCAAAGATTTTGATAGCTGCAAATGGTTCTTGGTCAACAACGATATGGATAACAGGATTCTAGACAAACCAAAGGGCGGTCCTTATCGTGTGTTAGATCGACGTCATAATTACATCATTTTTGAGATTAATGGCAAAGTTAAAGCTGTCTCCAAACACAGACTATCCCCGGCCGACGTTGATCCAAATGACCCGCTGTTCCGCGATGTTGACCTATCAGGCGGTGAAGAAACGATAACTCCACCTCCAGACAGTTTTGCTGACTACGGACTGAGGCCTGACATCTCATCAACAACCGAGCCAACTGACGCCCTCACGCCGCTGCGAGATATAGAGGAACCAGAATCAGTGTCGACAGAGCCAACATCAGTGATTACACGGTATGGAAGAGCAATAACACCTCCTGTAAGGTTGGCCCCCTTCATTGTGTACTAATTTTCATTTTCGGGGGGTGTATGTAACTCGCGGCTCAGCGTTACAATCCAACGATGTTCAATTTTGACAAACATAGTGCTTTTTAAGGTCAAATAATCTAACTCTGTTTTTACACAATATTTCTCATAACTGTGACTTTAGAAACAATATCTGTTAGTTTCAAGCAGTTTTAATTGAGATTGCTTGAACTGCAATTTTAATTGTACAACAGGGAACATGCGGTGGATTATAGTGCCATAGAGGAACTACTCTTCGTCTTTGAATTATTTGCAGTTTATACAAGTGATTTATGTTATGTCCACCTATGTTGGATGGTCCAAGTACATGTATGTCGTCAGTGTTTATTATTAGCGTATCGTCCAAACGAGCCTTAATTATGCCTAATTCTGCAGTTAAATTATTCATTTGAAAAGTCAATGCCTGAATCAACGTTTCCAACCCCTCAGAAGACATTTTGAATGTACCACAAATGCTTTATTTTTACTCAATTATATATAGAATTTTGCTCGCACAACGAGCATCGATTTAATAAAACAAATTTACACTATTAATTAATTTATGTTCACTTCAGCTCGAAGTCTGCTTTTCTCATTGGGCTGACTGCTTCATTCTTATACGGGCGCTTCTGCGAGGAATTTCTGTTGAAATAATGTCTGCCCTAGATAAGACCCTTTGTTCATTATTTGTCCTAAAGGTGGCCATTGCCACATCTCCTCACCCCTCAGGAATCGGCTTTCGCACTCTGCTTAAACGATCCAGTGCAACAGCTCGTGGTCCATCGGGCAGGCTAACAAAAACAGTATTGTGCTCTGCGTCCACCCTCTCCACGCGATACGGCCCATCATTGACAGCCTGCAGTGCCATGGGCTCGACCTTCGCTACCATGACATAGTCGCCGACCTTTAGGCGAGTACGTGTCGGTTGCCTTGCATAGCCTTGTCGCTGTGTGGCGCCTACATATTCAGTTAACTGTTTTAGTCGTTCCTGAATATCCGCTATGGTGCAGCGCTCATGGGATCCTTGGATTACAGGTTCACCTGGCAGTCTTATGTGTCCTCCATAGACCATGGTCGTTGGAGCGAATCCTGTAGCTGTTGAGACAGTAAAGCGCATGGCCCGCTCGACCAAATGTAATTTGTCTCTCCACGTTCCCGAGCTCTCGTGGCACCAACATCGCAGTATCTCTTTCATCGTCCTATGTGTGCGCTCAGCCGTCGCATTGGTTTTCGGGTGATAAGTGGCTGTGCGGGCATGCTTTATGTCAAGGTCTTTGCACCACTGATTAAATTCTTTCGACTCAAACTGTGCGCCTTGATCGGTAACAATAACTTGTGGTGCACCAAATCGACTGATCCAGCGCTCATCTAAGCACGTTATAAACTTTTCTGTTGTGATCTTCTTCAGTGGTACAAACTCGACCCATCGGGTAAACTTATCGACCATGGAAAACACATAGGACACGCCGCCGCGAGCTACCGGCAGTGGACCTACCAGGTCGATATGCAGAAACTCGTTCCGTGCAGTGGCATTGAAAGCAATCGGAGTGACTTTTTCTCGTTTTTGTGGTTTACAACGTTGGCATGTAGTGCACTGTTGACAATAGCTACGAATTTCTTTGGACATGCCAGGCCAATACAATCGTGACTGCAATGTCTCAATGAGCCGCCCAGCGCCGGGATGTCCCAACGTTTCATGCCAAAAGGCCATTAATTCTGTTCTTATAGATTCTGGCACAAACCATTGCATTGTTTGTCCTTCTTTCCGCACCAACAGGCCGTTCTGTAGACTCAACGTTTTATATGGTGCAGACACCACTGTGCCGTTTTTTAATTGATTGACTATTTCCTGACATGTAGCATCTCTTCCATGTTCTTCAGAGACTTTTATAAGCGGCGAAACCCGCACAGCGGAAATTCTGCTGAGCGCATCGGCTGCCGCATTCTCGATTCCTGCTCTATGATGAATTGTTATATCGTACTCTTCTAGTTCTTCAATGGCTCGATGTACTCGTTTCTTCTCAATAAATAGTGATCTCCAATGCACTAGCGCTTTGTGGTTGGTAAAGACGTCCACGTGTCCCCCGATGACAAAATATCTAAACTTTCGTAGCGCCCATTGTACGGCAAGTAATTCCTTTTCTGTGACGGTATAGTTCTGTTCCGCCTTAGTGAGTGTGCGACTTATATATTGCGCAGGATGTCCGTCAGCTTGTAACACCGCTCCAATCCCAATATCTGATGCGTCTGTAACAATTGACATATTACCTACCGGGAAAGTCAAAATAGTTGCCTCTATTAATTTCTGCTTGCATAGCACAAACGCTTGTTGAGCCTCCTCCGTCCAACGAAATGGTATCTTGGCACTAGTTAACTGAGATAAGGGCTGTTGCGTAACCACCATCTCTATGAGGTATGGTCTATAGAAATTCATCATACCAATAAACCGGCGCAATTGTTTTCTAGTAGTAGGCACCGGATAATCCCTGATAGGTTGTACATTCGAATCTAACGGCATGTATCCGTCCGCTGAGACTAAGTGCCCCAAGAACCGCATTTCTTGACCTATCTGAATCTTTTCTGGATTAAAATGTAATCGCCATTCTACAGCTTTGGCCAACATCTTCTGCAGCCTCACACGTAATTCGTGTTCAATTGTGGCCCATATAATAACATCGTCTACGTAAGTTGTTGTACAAGTTAAGTCATACACGAACGAGTTCATCGTTCTTTGGAACACCTTCGGTGCGTTTTTAAGGCCAAATGGTACCCGAGTGAATTGGAAATGACCTTGGGGTACTTGTAACGCTAACTTCCATCGGTCTTCGGACCGCACGCCTATTTGCCAAAATCCCTGTTTAAGATCAAGCACGGCGAACCATTTGCCTCCCGCTAGCTGTAAGAACAGATCACGCAGAGCCGGCATGGGATACGGGTCCGGTTCAGTTACTGAGTTCAATTGCCCAAAATCAGCCGCCGGTCGGAGCGAACCATCCTTTTTCGTAACATAAACCATCGGAGCACGAAAAACAGATGATGACGGTTCAAGAACGCCGGCTTCTATCATTTGTTGGGTTGCTCGAGTCGCTGCTGCTAATTTCTTTGGCGGAGCACCATATAATTTTTGTGGTTCGCAACCTTCATTTAGTTCTAGCCATAGCTTAAACTGGTCGACAGTCGGCCCTGGACATTCGCTGCAATGCGGCAGTTAGAATATAATGTTATATTGGTTTCGAAGATTCTTCCACCACCCAGGCAGACAACTGGGCTCCTCCTGCATCTTAGGGGTACATATAGACTTTATTGAACTTATTCCCTCAGGCCGCGATAGGCATACATGTTTATTTTGACAGTCTATCGTCTTAACCTATTTTCTAATGAAATAAAGTCCCAATAAGGGCGTTTGCGTATTCGAAATAACAAAAGACATATGATAGACATTTTCATTTATTAACAACTTCGTGTCCCACTTGCACACAGCCACCATCGATGCGCCCGATGCCTGACATAAACTTGCTTTCGTAGGTTTTACATTGTTCAATGGCCAAGTCAATGGTAGTACCGACACATCAGTTCCAGTATCTAATTGCATTATTACTGGCTGTCCGTTGAAGAGTTCTAGAAATTTAACTTTAATGAAAATTCTTACATTTGGCAATGTTTCCACACTTCCTTTTCTTCAAAGGCCATCTGGTTCGGACCACTTTTTTTTGTTCTGCTGGTCTTCATTCAATCTACCCGTTGGAGCCACCAAAGGATTAATATTTGTGCCCTGCTCTCTCCCACCTTTATTTGTGAGATTGTGCACTCTGTTACACCACTGCACTGGCCGTTCTCGAGGAGCAGTACATGGGTTTTGTTGAAGCTTATACGCCGTATTCGTCGGAGCTGGAGTCCTTATATACTGACTTTGATTCCAGGCCACCGGCTGTTGCCTTCTGTCGCAGAACTGCTTATTATGCCGCAAAAAATTCCAATACGGTATGTCGCTCCTGCCAGATGTCGCAACTGGACCCATGCGTGAAGATGCAGCTGCCACTTTATTTGTCATTATGGCCGAACTTTGAAGAGCCTGGAGTCTCTCTTCAAGGCCTCCCTGGGCGCTGGATATTTCACCGTATCTGGTAGGATCCAGCAGCATGAACATGATGGCCTCATGTGGTTGCAAGCTGGGTAAAGACTCGGTAAGCTTCGAGAACCACCGCTTGATACGTGCCATGGTATCCATGGGCATCTCACACATTAATGGTTTCAGGCTGTATAATTCTAAGAACACTTCCTGAGGCCTGGCCCGGAAATGATCCAACACGCGTCTTTTGTACTCTTCATACGTGAAGTCAACCGGCATTTCCAATTGGACTGCTACTATCCGCTCCACTAATTCCTGGACAGCCACACGCACAATAGGTGCTTCCAAAGTAAATTCTTGGGCTCGAACTGATGCTTCAAATTTTTGAACCACAACTGTGGTCTTTCCACATCTAGTTGTGCCAGCATCGGCTTAAACTCTGATGACGATCTGAAATAACTCGTCGATTTGGCTGAAAACGCCGTCATATTTCCTCCTGATTCCTCTTCGGCGCGGTCGCCATTGTTATGTCCACCTATGTTGGATGGTCCACGTACATGTATGTCGTCAGTGTTTATTATTAGCGTATCGTCTAGACGAGCCTTAATTATGCCTAATTCTGCAGTTAAATTATTCATTTGAGAAGTCAATGCCTGAATCAACGTTTCCAATCCATCAGAAGACATTTTAAATGTACCACAAATGCTTTATTTTTACTCAATTATATATAGAATTTTGCTCGCACAACGAGCATCGATTTAATAAAACAAATTTACACATTAATTAATTTATGTTCACTTCAGCTCGAAGTCTGCTTTTATCATTGGGCTGACTGCTTTATTATTATACGGGCGCTTCTGCGAGGAATTTCTGTTGAAATAATGTCTGTCCTAGATAAGACCCTTTGTTCAGTATTTGTCATAAAGGTGGCTATTGCCACAATTTACTGTTCGTATATGATTCTACGTATCAGAATTTCAGAGTTTAATGGATTATAATTAATTAAGTTAAAACCATAGCAAACAGTGGATTAATTATTTGTGAAGTTTTTTCATTTAAGTTGTTACACGATTTTAGTCTATTCATCATCAGTGACAACTTTTACCAATGACGTTATTTATATCATCATATATTTTCAATCGGTTACATGTGTTCATCACAATTCAGACATTTGTGAATGGTTTATTACTTGTGTTGACAGTATATCGTTTTGTTGTCGTCTAGAGCACGGACAATTTTGTTTAACTGTGACTTGTGTATAAGACATTCAATTTTGTTTACAGTATTTCGTTCTGTTGCCGTCTAGAGCACGGTCAATTTGAACTAACTATGAATTTTCCATGCAACATTTTGTACAATACATATGTGATCATTCGAATTAGCCTTCTCACATCACCCATCGGAAAAGGCCGGGGATTGATCATAAGCACGGATCTCAACAACAGCTACCAGTTCCATGTAGGTAGATAGCAACCCCGCTAAAAGACCCCTACAATGTAATATTGCAGTGTCTAAATTATTTCTAGTTACTTGATCAGGCTCTAGTTGACTGGCTGGTGTTTCTTTGCGTAGGTGCACCCTGATAAGTGAAGTTGTCGAAACCAGAGAGGTAGGTTGTTGTTTGAAGGCTCAGAATTGTATTTTCGAAGATCTGTGGCAACAACGTAGTGACTGGCACACGTAGAAGTCCGATTAAAAGATAATTGATCCGTATGACTAGTTGTGCAGCAACAAAAAGATTAGCAAGATGGAGATCCAAGTGACTAGGTGACACGTAAGTAGACAGTCAAGTAAAGAGGCCGACAGCAATCACGCGTAGTACACAGTACGGAATGTCAAACGTGTGTGTTAAAACATGATTAATGCACTGCATTTATATAGTTTTGCAAGCGCACAGTCACACGACATTGTTCTACGGCAAATTTAGCTTGTTTTAATTGATACCGCGTAAATGAAATTTGAATATCATTTAGGCAATATGTAGGCGAATTGATCTGAACCGTTAAACAACCTTGATTATAGTAAAATAAGCCAGTATCCTTAAGAAAATCAAATGACCTATTTTTTAAACTCTACGATTGTTTGCATAAAGCAAAGTAAACTAGGTACAGACTTATCTACTATATCAAATTAATTGGTAATTTGACAATCGTCTATTGTTTTATTACTTTTTATTTCTACGTTTGTCTTTCCTTCACATTCAGCTGTGTCCACAGATTTCTTGGACAATTTTTTAAACATTATTATGATACCACATTCCAAGCAATAAGATTAGTCTATATAAAAAGGTTTTCTTCCAGTTATATATTTATCTTCCAATAATGATTTTATCTTTCATAAATCTTTTCTTTTATCAGTTGATACTTCCTTCTATAAAACATGACATAGAAAATCTCTTTTAAATGCAGGAACGTTTTTTGTAGTTATTATTCAGCTTATACGATTTTTTCGTCTGTCGGTAATTTAGGAAGCTTTAATACTATTGACCTCGTTTGCTCTGAATTTTAGATAATCTGAAAATATTTAAATATTACTGCTGCGGCTGACGCATTAATGATTTAATTTAATGCCCCCATGTTTTACATCAATTCGTCTTCCGATAAAGTAAGCAAAATTAATACATTTCTTTCGTATGATGGATATATTTATTCAAATAAAAATAAATTAACACTTATTGAAAGATTTAAAAGACGGTTGTAAATTGAAACAAATATTAATAAATAAATATTCGTTTAAATTCATGAACATTATTTTTATAAATATTTTTGAATATTTATGTTGTTGAATTGTTCGTTATTTCAATTTTCTGAATTTGGGCCAGACCTTACTGAACTTCTGTTTGAGTTACAAAGTCTTATTTAATTTAACTTATTAACTGTAATATCTTGAGTAACCTTTGCAACGGTTATAAATTTGATCTTATGTTGCACAATATAATTCTACTGAAACAAGTTTACTCTCACATTCAAGCATTTTGGGATCGGTTAGGAACAGATAATGTAGTTTGATTGTTAGATATTTTTGAAAGGTTGCTCAGTACCGGCGTCCCATTGATAATTAACACGAATTGCGATCCTGAGTTATCGCTTTGCACTATCAGATTTGCAACGATCCAATTGATCTATATTTACAAGTACGCATCGAGATCGTCTTCGTGGTGACTGGACGCTGATTCGTTCATTTCCTCCGAAGGCTTCAAAATCGTTCATACAGAAAACTGGCTACGTTTCGGTACGATATTTTCAGTACTAAACTCAAGCCTCTAATCACACACACAAAACAATATTCACAATAACAGATTTACGCAAATGGTATGAAGGATTGTGTAACTTTGGATTAATGCATTCATCAATTTATTAGGATTGATGACAAGAACAATTAAAAAGAAGAGTTAAAACACAGTCACTCATTGGCAGAGTCTAATATGCGCAACCGAGCTTCTCAGATACGATTTATGCAATCATGGACGTAACGGAGCCCTGGACCGTGCGCCAACTGTGTAGGTTCATGAATATGATCAGATATTACCGACAATTTAATCCAGGTTTAGCATGAATTTTAGGATCGTTGACACGCCTACTCATGCGTAAGAAGTGCAAAAGCAAGAAAATATGGTCTATCACATTGAGCCAGAAAGACCAAGAAAAATTCCGGAGGGCTGAGGAAGTGCTAAATGAATAACCACCCTAGAATCTGTAGACTGGGAAACGTAATTTGGACAAGTCGCAAATTTCTTTCATGTTGCAATTTGAGCAAGAATACGGCAAAGGAACAATGGTTTATTAAGCCCAATTTGGTTTTATAGCTGAAACATTCGGGAAGAAAAAAAACGATATGACACTTTTAGTAAATAGTTCATCGCTCTGAATGCTGCCATGTCACATTGGGGGTATAATTTAAACGGTCATGAATTCAAGTTATTGACAGAGCACAAGCCATTGATAAGCATATTAGGTAAAACCGCGAGGCTTAATTCCCAGACTACCCGACTAGCAGAGTTTGGCATTACTGTCTCCCATATTACTAGTAAATAAAATATGATAGAAGGTGCACTTAGCATACCGGACGAAGAAGACTTCAAGCTGATACACCAAGGTCCACTAAAGAATCTAGATATTTTACCTAAATTTTAGTCAATCAAATCAAAGAAGTGCAAGCATTCGATCCTTTCACACTGAAAATGGCTAAAAGGCAGGCTTACGCTCAAAAACTCACGAGTAGCTAGTGGCTGTTATTTGAAACCTCTAGAAGTAAAACCCGACCTTTTGTTACGTTGGATTTACGCGTTTAAATAATTTAATAAATACACGACTGGTGCAACCATATGCAAAAGCCACTATTCGAATAATAAATGACAGATTTTTATGGCTGTATATGTCTAAAGAAATAAGGGTTTTGATAAGAGAATGTGTCAATTGCCAAACCTGTAAAGTATAGAGACATACCAGAATCGAGAAACGAAATATTGGGTAACCAAACGGACGGTTTATATATATATATATATATATATATATATATATATATATATATATATATATATTGTCGAGATGCCTCGAAGTCAATGATCATTAGTTTGTACTTACAATGGTTGATCGTTTCAGTTATCACTTTAAAGTGGATATTTTGAATGATATAACAGCACAGAAATTTCTTGATCTCGTTTCTACATAATTGGCTGTTGCGATATAGTGTACCGGTAAGTGTCACTAGTGATCGTGGTGGTAAATTTTTGTCAAAGCTTTTCATAATTTCTCTCAATATCATGGGAAGAAATATATCACATACCAGCGCGTACAATCCCCGATCAAATGGGATAGTAGAAAGCTATATCGTGAATTATAAGCTCCGTTGAGGTTTACTAGTGGTATGAACTTGGTACACGATCATCCTGTATTGCCGCTTGCCATGTGGTACAGGTATAGAGCACAATTAGTAAATTCAATAACAGAATTGCTATATGGAGAACCATTAATGCTGCTTGGATATCTTCTACTAGTCTTTATTGGCCTTAGAGTTACATAAATTGGTTTGTTAGCGCACTTAGTGTTAAGATGTGTCATTTAGCTCCGACAAAGACAGAAAAATGTAAACCACGTGCTACATGTTCTTCGATTTTATTTCAATATCAAATTTTTATGTAGATAAAAAAATATGAAGAAATGCCTGATTATATTTTACAGAGCACCAAACAATTTCAAGAGAACGACAAACATAAATATCGTTATAGAAGCAGATGGCACGAAGGATTGTGTGACTTTGGATTGTTCCATTCCACAGTTTATGTGGTTTGATAACAAGACCGAAAGACTAGACAAGTTAAATGCCTATATTATCATGGCCGTGTCTGATGTGTACAATACAACCTCGCAGGCACCATCATCAAACCCACAACTTTCACAAGAAGCATTATTATCTATTTGATGGAACATGTGTGGTTTGAATCCAAATAGAGATATTCTATTCTATTCTGTATTTGCCGTTGGACTTACGCGCCAAAATAAATCGACAACTACACGATTTGGGACATCCATCCGTAAAAGCCACCATTCGACTAATTACTGAAATATGTTTGGCCGCGTATGTCTAAAGATATACGGGTTTAGGTAACAGTTTGTACTAAGTACCAAACCTTTAAGGTTTGGATACATAACAGAAACTAGATATGGAGTATCGTCATATCAACCGAAAGGTTAAAACATATACCCAGACATTTTTTAGATGCCCGAAGTTAACGCCAAACTAATTTTCTAACAATGGCTGATCGTTTCCGTCGTCAATTTGAAGTGGCAATTTTGAAGGAAATGACAGCTCAGGACATCTTGTTTATGTTCCTACATAATTTGATGTCCCGTTATGCTTTACCGGTAAGGAGATCGCGGTTGTCAATTTATGTCAGAGCTTTTCATGCGTCCACACAATATCATAGGAATATATATTTTGCATACTAGCTCGTGCAACCCACGTGCAAATTGTATTGTAGCAAGTTTGCATCGAGAATTAAAAACTGCATTGAGGTTTACTAGTCGAACGAACTGTCAAAATGATTGCTCGCCATTCACAACAGATATTGTGACCAATTAGGAACACCAATAGCTAACTTGGTAAATGGAGAATAATTAAGGCTGCCTGGTGATCTTCTACTAGACACTCCAAGTAGTCTTGATTAAGCTTCCAGTTACATAAATTGGTTCGTCGGAGAACTCAGAAATAATATAAACTCCGAAAAAGACTAGATAATTAAAAACCATGTGCTATGTGTCCTCCCATTTCAGATCGGTATCGCATGTTTATTTAGCTAATGCAAAAACGAAGAACTATCTGAATACATTTTACAATGGACCGTAAAATGTCAAAAGGATGAGAGAGAAAAATGTCGTCAAAAAAGTAAACGGCATGGTGGATTGATAACGAGAACGAAGGACTATGCGTGTTAAAAGACTATCGTACCATGGCCGTGTCTGATGTGTTTAATCCAATTTCGCAGGCACCAACATTAAACTAGCAACTTTCAAAAGACGCGTTGTCAGCATCATCAACATCACGCTCAACAGAATTACAAGATCACCGCGTTCTATCCCCGTCAGACGAATCATCAGTACAAGAGGAAAAGGTACATTGTGCTGGAGAATAATTAAGGCTGCCTGGTGATCTTCTACTAGACACTCCAAGCAGTCTTGATTAAGCTTCCAGTTACATAAATTGGTTCGTTGGAGAACTCAGAAATAAGATAAACTCCGAAAAAGACTAGAGAATTAAAAACCATGTGCTATGTGTCCTCCCATTTCAGATCGGTATCGCATGTTTATTTAGCTAATGCAAAAATGAAGAACTATCTGAATACATTTTACAATGGACCGTAAAATGTCAAAAGGATGAGAGACAAAAATGTCGTCTAAAAAGAAACAACAATGGACCGTAAAATGTCAAAAGGATGAGAGACAAAAATGTCGTCAAAAAAGTAAAC
The DNA here is from genome assembly GCA_029291075.1 of Eudiplozoon nipponicum. Classification (NCBI taxonomy): domain Eukaryota; kingdom Metazoa; phylum Platyhelminthes; class Monogenea; order Mazocraeidea; family Diplozoidae; genus Eudiplozoon; species Eudiplozoon nipponicum. The sequence goes on along the minus strand of JAQBSW010000178.1, from coordinate 173,525 downwards.
GGCATGGAGGATTGATAACGAGAACGAAGGACTATGAGTGTTGAAAGACTATCGTACCATGGCCGTGTCTGATGTGTTCAATCCAATTTCGCAGGCACCAACATTAAACTAGCAACTTTCACAAGACGCGTTGTCAGCATCATCAACATCACGCTAAACAGAATTACAAGATCACCGCGTTCTATCCACGTCAGACGAATCATCAGTACAAGAGGAAAAGGTACATTGTGCAACGTCGACGTCAGGGACACCAATATGAACAACTCCTTTCCGGAAGGGTTCAACGTCAGATAGAGAACATAGATAGCGTCTATTATTGGACGCCTTTTTTGAGAAGGTGATGTATGTAGAGGAAGATAATTCCTCTGGCGAATTTAATTGTTATATATCTATTTTAAACCAATGTTTACAAATATATTTACTAAGCAAACACAGTACTAAGCAACGTTTATTGTGTAAACAAATTTTGCGCAGTTAATGAAGTAAACAAATAAACACGAAGTAGAAGTTACCTAAGGATAATTATTCAGTTTTCTGCATTTTGTGCTTGACGTGTGTGAGCTCTTTTGTTGACTTGTGACAACGACCTTTTTTCTCTTATAATTTTACAATTTTTGATTGTCACAATAAACTCCTGCTATAACGAGGTTCCGTTTTTCATATTGAGATCGTTCAGGAACAGGTAATTTAATTATTCTGTTTTTTGTGTCAAGTCTCTTTCCAAGTCTCTACTACATTAATTAAACAAAAATTGATTGTGCGGATGATGGTAACAATTCTTTAAATTAAATTTGCGAGTTTGAAGTCAACACCAATCCCATCGTATTAAACCATTATTTTGGAATAGAATAGAATATCTTTATTTGGATTCAAACCACACATGTTCCATCAAATATATAATAATATTGGAATATGTATAATATAAAAAAGATATCACACAAATATGTGTAATAAGTCGCATATAGATAAGTAGTTCTCTTTAGTTAAAATGTACAATTTATCAACTTCAGAAAATTCGTCTGTAATATCACTGCATACATCATAACAATTCTGATATAATTATTTTGATATAGGAAAAAGAACGGTCTTATTAATTAATTGCATATGTAGAATAATCGATTATATAAATAGTTATAGATTCATCATCGAAATAGGAAAAATTAAGGTATAATCCATGTACAGCATTATGCAAAAAATGATAACCATGACTAGCAGTTGATTAAATGTACTGTTGACTAACATGATGACATACTGCATAACAATTCAATTTTATTAATACAGAAAGTAAACATATAACAAATAAAGAAGGTATTTTGCTGATCACAATTATCCTTGTCTTTTATTCAACCACGAGTAATTATTATCATAATCAAAATTAAAACATCAGCAGAAGTGTAGATTTTTTCTAGTTCAGTACATAAATAATTTAAAAGAAATCTTAGATGGAGGCATTTCTCTAAACGCTTTTGGCAATTGATTGTAAATTTAGTAAATTTTTCAAACAGAAAATAAATTCCCGGCAACATTCCCCATCAAAGGAGGAGAGATCGCCAGATGTTCAGATCTAGTTCCAACTTCATGAAACGTTATTATTGAATTCATATAGGCACCAGTCCACTGGTTGAAATGAAAACTTGTATGCAATAGCACATCCGCCGAAGCCATAAAGTTTGCAGTGATACAAACTGTAAGCCACTGGCATGAGACAGGGCTAAATTGTTTCACAACTTTTCTTTGCTAAGCTTCTATCTTGTTAGACGAACTCTTTTTTAATAGATTCCAAATAGCGGCAGTATATACTAGTATCGGTCTAATCCAAATCAGATATATGTTTTAATTTGATATCGTTCAATAAGATATTTCTATTTATTAGTGCCCATCTGTTCTCAGCACGGCTTATAATCCTTTTAATATGTCTCTCAGCAGTAGCTTTACATTGAATAGTTATGCCTAAATCCTTAATTTCTTTCTGAGGTTTGATCTCAAAAACATTATTAATCACAGCATCATGAAAATAAACATTATTAAATTCAGGTCTATTATCAATGTTTAAAGTTCTCGTTTTTTTTAGAATAGAATATCTTTATTTGGATTCAAACCACACATGTTCCATCAAATAATAATATTGGAAAATGTACAATATAAAAAATTTATTACATAACATAAATGTGTGCAATTAATCTCAGGTAGATAAGTAAATCTCTCTAGTTGTACTGTACAACGTATCAACACCAGAAAGTTCAGCCGTAAAGAGTAATAGATTCATCATCAAAATAGAAAAAAATAAGGTACAATTCGAGTGTAACATTATGCAAAAAATGAGAAACATGACTAGCAATTGATTGTAGACTTTTTCTAGTTCAGTAGATAAAAATTTAAAAGACATCTTATATGGAGGCATTTCTCTAAGCCTCTTTGGCAATTGGTTGTAAATTTTGTAAATTTTCGAAAAAGAGAATAACTTGCTCGCAACATTCCCAACCAAAGGAGGAGATAGTGCCAAATATCCAGATCTAGTTCCAACTTCATGACTCTTTCTTATTGGATTCATATAGACACCATTCCACTGGTTCAAATGGAAAACTTATACAATAGCACATTCTCCGAAACCATAAAATTTTGCAGCGATACAAACTGTGGTGCGGGGTAGCTGTCTATTTTGTAATAATTTCCTATTCCTACATTTTCATGGTGGATTTTATCACCACCCGTTCCATGATCAGTCCCTGACATTTTTCCGAAGGGTGAAGTAAGAAGACTCATCTATGTTATCAGACGTTTATTGAATGTTATGTTGCAAAGCATGAATTAATTCACAATTAATCCAAATAGACCGTGCTCTAGACGGTAACAAAATATGTGTTCAACACAATTAAATATCTTATACACAAGTAATCACCATAAACACAATTGGCTGAATCGTGATGAATTAATGTAAATAATTGAAAAAGTACGATGATATAAATCCAGACTTATTAGCAATTTAGTTGAAAATCAATGATGATTGATGATAAGAAACACAATAAATATTGTCACTGATATTTGATGGATAAAGCTTGTACAAAACAGTCTTGAAAACACCTCAAATAATCATTCCACTGTTTGCTAGATTTTGAAAGTTTAGATTATATAAATCCATTGAACTATAGAGTTCTGGAAAAGAGATTGAGAAACACCTGATATCCTGATAAGTAGAATCATAACTGAACTGTTATTAGTTGTGTAAAATGTGGTTAATGCACGTAAACTAAGTAAATACTATGTTTGAACATAGAGGCATAAAAATCTACCGCATGTTACCTGCGTATTGCGCGCTGGTGTGTATATTTATTAAACAAAACCCTATTAATTAAAACTAAATTTGCAGTTCAAGAAATTTCGATTAAAACTGCTTGAAACTAATAGAGATGGTTGCTAAGAGAAATATTGTGTAAAAACAGAGTTAGACTATTTGACCTTAAAGAGAACTATATTTGTAAAATTTGACTATCGTTGGGTTGTAACGCTGAGCGGCGTTTTGCCTTCTGGTAGCGTATATATTGCAGGCAATAGAGCTAATTTGTTTCACAACTTTACTTTGTACAGCTTCTATCTTATTGAATAAACCCTTTTTTATCGGATTCCAAATAGCGCCAACATATTCTAGTAGCATCATGAAATTAAACATAATTAAATTTTGTTCTGTTACCTATTTTTAAAGCTCTCGTCTTTTTACTGTTTATTCTCAGCCCTAGTGTTATTTAATATCTTCTTAAATCCTAAAAATCTAGTGTCACCTTTAATGTTTACTTTCAGCCCTTGTGTTATCTAATACCTTCTTAGTTCATACAAATCTAGTGGCATTATTTTTCGAAAAGTCGACATTTTTAGGATCAATTGGAAGGATTATTTTTAAATCATTAGCAATTTTGCAAGCTCGACCGATAAGGATCTTAGTTTCCAAATGTGCAAATACGAATTTAAATAAATTAAGCCCCAAACTTCATCTCTCTGGATATCTACTTGTTGCTTTTCGATTTTGATTCCAAATCATTTACTTGAATACTTCTTCTTCAATTATATTGATAATATTTATTTAGTTCATTTAAAAATGTGTTAATAAATAGGATACTGATAGCATGGTGCAGGGAGTCGCAAATATGAAATTAAATTACGTGAACGGACAGATTTTATCCATCAAACTCCCATAAAAACCTAAGACTGATATAGGTTTGACGTCTATGGAGCTCTCATTATTGGACATCAATTAACTCCTCATATAAAAATAAATCAAATTTTATTTTTATATGTGGAGTTAATTTATGTCCAATTATTAAATTAACCTTCTCAGTCGATATTGGTTTTATTTATGGCTACAACTGTTTTAATTTGCTTATATAGATTTTTAAAATATAATTATCGTCAATTTTTATACTTAGATATTTATTGTATTTTATTAATAATACATATTTTTGTTTGTTTATATTATTCAATGGTTAGTAGTTTATCATCTCTGTATCGGTCTTCAAATTTCTGCAGGTTTGTTACTATCTCTCTTCAGGTGCTTTCCGGTATTTTGATTTCGAATTGTAATTTTATATCATATATCACTCAGTTATTGTGACTTTCTTAGTTAATAGCTATTATTTAATGTTCATGTAGTGTGTATTACTCTTTTTCACATTTGTGTGTAAACGTGACCTCTTAGTTCTTTTCATATGCCTGTTTCCGTCATTGTGCATTGCTTTTAATTTGTGCTATATATAATCTTAGCGCAAATGTTGTTTATTTTAACTTCATTTCATGATTTGAGGCCATTAATTTGTAAGTTCAACCTATCTGTTGGTCCATTTCCATTATTTAAAAATCCAATGAAACAAGACCTGCTTAGTTTTCTGTGTTTAAACTTCGGCTACAGGAGTATGTTTCACAAATTTAAATGTTAAATATGTAGGAGTCCTGTTTGTGCTTTGGTTGAACTATTGCTAAGTTATTGGAGGCATTGCGTAATCTAAAATTCTGTGGCTCGTCAGCTCGTGGAATATAAAACCCCTTACTGGTTATATGCGTATTTTGTTTCTCCATTTGTTTTGGAAAATAATGGCCAGCTAAAATGCTAATTGTAGTAAATGTACTTACTCACGTGAGCAAGTAGGACAAACTATGTGTAGGATTACATTGTGATCAATTCACACTTAAATAGTTGTTTAAAGACGAGTTTTGAAATTTATAAACGAGTGATGGTAGAGGTGGACAGGGTTTGATTAGGTAATGCAATAATGGTTGTTCAGTTATTAGTTTCATCAAATAATATAAGCAAATGAGGGATACGATTAAAGCAAATCAGTTATTCTATTAAATCAATCCGTTAAAAACTATAAAGATAATTTATTCATTTCGGCTAAGAAAGTTTTTAAATACTACAGATTTAAAAAAAATTAATGACCAATAAAGATTTGCTTGGTGACAATCCAATTTGTTCAACATTTGGAAAATATAATATACGAATATAAAGTAGGGTTACGTAGCGGTTTGTGTGAACGTGACTAGAAATTGTTCATTGGTAATACTAATATGACTGATACATCATATTATTGGCATGCAACCTTATGCAAGTGAATGTGATTTCAAAGGAAAAAGGTAAAGGTTGATGAGTTTTTTATATGTCATCGATTAAGATTATAATTTGAGCTACTAAATCTATGTCACATTGGTCTAACTAAGAATAAACAAAATAATATGCACTAGATAACACTTCTAAAACGTTTGAGAGATAAAGGGCCTATAAAATCCTTTGATTAAATTCTCACAGACAGCACGCGAAAACCGTTGTACTAGGTAACATTTAGTTAATTGACAAGTGAAGAAATTCTCAAACGCATTCTATTAATGTGGAAACTACTTGACTTTAACGTTATCACGCTACCAAAATAAGTCTCGCACAACACCAAGCCGGGTTATGTACATTAAATAATTTTTCAGTTTACTTCAGTTGTCATTCTGAATGAATTTGTAAAATTGGGATTGCAGAAAAAAACTATGACCGTGCTGAATACATACCAATGCACTTTGAACCAATTTTATTTCAACTATGGAAATTAGCTGTATCGGGCTTAAAATGGACGACTGGCCGGTTGCATGATATCCGCCTATTAATTAACTTAGCAGGTTGTCATTGACACTTGTACGATATCAGTAGGAGAAATGTCTGTCCAACCGGACATTAAAAATGCGAATATGCTCTTTGTACACATCACCTCGACCTTGAAAAAACTAGATTAGAGTAAATAAATGATGGTTTTACTATGTAAATTGAAATAAATTCTTGATGCTTACATGTCGTGTTTGACCGAATTGCATTCTTATTATATATGCCAGAAACTGCTTTATGATCAAGGAAATAAATAAATATATATATATATATATATATATGCGCAGAGTCCGATGGAAAGAGCGCTTGCAAATGTCGAACGGACATGCTTTGATCAGAATGCCCTTGAAAATAGAGGGCAAGATAGCCTTACGTTCATTTGCATTCGAATTTAAAAACGCCACAGAATCAATGGCGACCACTTTCGATCCTCCGTTGCGTATGTGACAGCAATAACCATGCGAAGCTTATTGTCAATGTGGTATTTTATTTTTGCAGCAATAAATGTTTGTTGAAATAGGCATACAGACAGAAAACATCTTTAAAGAACTTACTTATTTTACTTTACTGCGGCTGACTCCTTTTGGAGGATAAGCCGGCCCCACATTTCATGGAGTTCATTTAAAGAACTGGTGCTGTGTTAACGCATAGATAAATTGATTATTCGAAATTATGTGCGGTTGTAATAGATATTGTGTAACCAATTCAAATAGTGATGTGCTTGTGGAAATAATAAATAATTGTTCAGATTTCCTTTTCTGTAAATAATCCGTGGTGTGCTCACTTATTTCCATTCTGCTTAATATACTGCCAAGTTTAGTCGTCGGTGATCCAGCAAAGCGTAAGCGTCCTTCAACGCTTGCTATACATTTATTCTGGTTTAGTTAAACGTATATGGGCGACTGCATGTAGCAGACTTGTAATCTTGCTCTAGTGGCCAGTACACTGCGATTGTTGCAATCTAGTCCTTGGGAAATGATTAAAATATGATCTATAGGAGAACAAAGACTTAACATCGTGCTTTTTCCGTGGTTTGTGGTGTTATGTCTGTGTATAATTAATGCTTTGTATGGTAATGAAAACTAGAGCTCGCTATAATGAAATTAAGAATTGGACAGGCAGCATTGACGCTATTTCCCGGCTGTTCTTGATCATGTTTCATCTCCCTATAGTTCCGTTTCCAACAGTCTTGTTCCTGTTTAGCGTTTAATTAATAAAAAATTACTAGGGTGTCTAGACACTTCTAGGTCTGAGACCAAACTTAAATAATTTTAAAGATTTGTCATTTTTAGCAGTAATTTATTGACTGAATGGGAGTGAGCGTGCCAGATGCGAAGGGAAAGTTTAGGCTGCTGGAGGAAACTTTCGCCACTGGCATCTGGGTAGATAATGCTCATCAGCATTGATTCGCAGACTATCTAATAGAATAAATATTCCGAATATAAACAATTCTCACTAAGACTGAGCAACTTCGTGTTCTCTTACAGTCCACATATAGCCATGAATGACTTATGGTTATATGGCAGTAAAACAGTCACTTTTGGCTTTTGTAAGGCTCTGCATGCAAGTTCATGACATGTACGTCAATAGCTCGCAGGGTAACGTGGCCTATGTGCAGCCTGGCGTAAATCGAACGAGAGTATGTGGCTAATCTTTCAAGTAAGTGACGGATGGCTATTTTTTTACTGAATCGCTCTCGTATTGGAACGAGAAAACGATCATCTGATGTGCTAGGGTTGGACATGACTTGCTCAATGAAATTATGGTCTCCTGGCGGCAAAATTTGGCAGTTCGCCAATCATGATAGACTGACTAGCTTGCGTAGAAAGAGATTTAATTTTTTAAGAGATACTGAAAAATGTGTCCTTGAGGTCAAGCGTCACGGGGACCAGTAAAGGCAGTCGGATATTTACTGTATGTGTATTTGGATTTGTTAAGTACTTTAGGTAACGTCCCCAGTTATTCTCCTCTGTAGGTCACATGTTTGTACGGATATTTGACTTCTAACAAGGGAACAGATAGGTGCTGCAAGTACTAATCAGCCTCGAATGTTAGGTTTTCAATTTTTGTCTTTTTTTAGTTCCCTAGAAAGTAGAATATGGAAACACAGGCATCACAGGATATATCACTGTTGTTTTACTGCCCAATAAACATGAATTAATACATTCTCCTTCCGTAAAGTAACGAAATCAAGTATGTATTAGGTGTTTCGAACCTAATACATACTTGCATATATTAGTTCTTCGCAAAAAAAACAGTATTTAATACACTAAATTGTCTATTTCAAGTGATGGAATAAAGAAAGGCGCTAGTTCTCGGTCAGTGCATGATGTTCCTTTACAATGGTAATTTTCATCCTAGAGAATTAAATTGTCTAATAATAGTACAAATATATCTTATTTCTACATCATCTAGTGGACATTTTCAAAGAATGAACAATATTTCTGAAAATCTCGATATATAAACTTTAAACCATCTTGTAAATTTTATTTGATTGTGTAAAGTCTAGAGTGTTTATCTTGAGAAAAACGCGGTTTTTTATTTAGGACGAAACATAATATTTAAAAGGCAGTAAATATTGCGGCTGTTAACCTGGTTTATCCGACGACGGAGGTCAGCCGTGTTAATACAAGACTTAGCTAGCCGCAATGATTTATTTCTAAATAACTAATATGCCTTAATTTAAATGAAATATTACTGTTTTACCTCGTCAGTGTTGTTCCTTTTTTAATCGCATGGCAACCTGTTGACATTAACTGGATTAAATTTGTATTCACAATCATTTTTGCGTACTTCAAATAAATATCCTTTAACCATTTGGACAACATAGCGAAACCACCATCAGTGACTGTTCATGAGAATGTGATTAATTTGTATTTCAACGCTGAAAGCATTATTTAGATGAATACACAACCACCTCGTGAATTGTTACGCGGGTTATCTTTTTGTACGATTGGCATTTATTATTCAGAAACTTCGTATCCGTTCTTCCTAAAGAAGGATAAATTTCAATTGTTAATGACAAATTCGACTAGAATAAGGATTGCGACGTCTTGGGCAAGTTTCGGATGCTGGTATCTGGACAGATACTGTTCATCAATCTTGATTGGCAGACTATTTAGAAGGGAAACTCCGAATACAAACCATCCTAACTAGGAATGGCGACCTAGTGTTCTTTTACAGTCTACATATAACCATGAACGACTTATGGATATATGGCAGTGAAGCATTAGTCACTTTTGGTTTTTGTATGACTCGCATACTTGATTTAAGTTATTGTTTGATTGTATTAGCTATATACTTGTGGAGAAAGCTGAAAAAGGTGTTGTTCGTGACTGCATAGAAATTGTGCAGCCGACATTTCCAGTCAAGTACAATGTATGCGAGACTACTATAGGTGAGAGCCACACAGCTAATTTTGCTTCCCGTATATACATTCATTGCGGTTTGTTTCTCACTAGTCAGTTTTCTGTCGTACTCTGATGGTCATGTAAGGTTGAAACGCGTCAGTACGTGCGACTGACGGTAATTTTACTGTTGTTCGGCAACTGGTTAAACACAATGGGATTTTTGTTTACTTCAAGCTGGCAAAATTGGTTTACAGAATATTCTTACACTATTTTGTTTAGGTTCGTATTGAAGTAAAACTTATATTGCGTGAGCTGCCTGACTGTATTTCTGACTGTTTCGTTGTATTGATGGATTTTGTTAAGATGAGCTATTCCATGGTACTTGCGGTTAAATAAATAAGACCTAATACTATCTAATAAGCTCTTTAAAACGGATGATGATTTTAGATCAGACAAATTTAATATGTTCTCTTGCCAGATAATATTTTTATGGTCTTGATGAACATTATGGGTGAATTATTATTAAGGATGTCCAATGTGTAATTTTTCGTATTATGTGTCCTTTGTACAACTTAAATATTTCGGTTCGCATTTATTCTCAGTATTTGCATATATTTCGATAAGTTATTGGACTAATTGTAATGTTCCATACTTTAATTGTTCATTTGTATTTCAAATTAGTCGATCATGCGAAGTAGTCTGACGAGATGCTTTATGACAAAACAGGTATTTTCTGTGCTGTTTTGAATTGACTGATGTTCTGGTGTATTCTAGCGATATTTTTTAAACCTAAAATATTTATTTCACGTAATGATCCACTAGATTTATTTCTGATTAGCTGAATACTGTTTTTCATTTTACTTTCAAAAAGCTATTTGTTGATATACTATACAATCTTATGCGTTAATTAATTTAAATAAAGCAATGCTGTCTACATAATTTATAACACACTTACCTTTTTCTTAATTTCGTTGTAAAATCTGGCTCGTTACTATAGATATTTCCGGATGGATAACAATCAGGTCCTAGCTACTATAATTAGTAAAACAATTATTGCACGGCGCATTAAACATTTAATGTTAAATCAGTAGTGACGGAATGAGAGCAAGTGTAACCGACTTGGAGGGCCTGTTTTGGCTACTGAAACATTGCTGGTCACTAGCGTCTTATAGTCAGATACACTAGGTGGATGACGCTCGTCAATATTAGCTGGTTGACCATATAGTAGAAAAATAAATGAATAACAGTTTTTCATCTTCTCTAGGAATGAGCATTCTAATCTTCTACTAATCATAGATTGTCATGAATGTTAATGAAACAAACATTTTATACTGCATCAGCCAGGCTGCTACAGATATGCCTCAAATTTTGTGGCAAGTGGAGAGGACTTTATGTGATTCTTCGGTTGAACTCGTCGCAACTCGGCGGCAACTATAATAGAGGTCGTAAGTAGTCATGCTCAAATTCTCGAATTCCAGGGGTATGTAAAAGGGGTGACTAACGATGTTACTATATTCGTACTCAGGAGAACAAATGCGAAATACATATGAAGGACTTTCACTAATCTTCGTTGGTCCTCATGTGTCACTTAAGCCGAAGGATTGTTTATCCATAATCTTTTGGAACGTGATGTATCTTTCCTCACAAGAGTTTCAATCTTAACTGTAGACCTGTTCAAGCGCGATATTCACCTTGGTATCCAGGTTAGAGCCCTGTCCGCGGAAAATTTTGGGCAGTACCTGATGAGTTCTCAATTTAGGCAAAATCGTTCTACTGGATGGATTGCCTTTGTCACACTTTTCAATACTTAGTTAATATTGACAAATGTGTGTACATAATGAAAATCGCAACCTTGATTAAAGTAGTGCACATTATTTGCTTCTAGGAAATGCGAGTCTTCTTACGTTCTAGTGCGAGATTGATACTTTTAGGCATGGCATTATCGTCTGGTATTCATTGTCACTGTAATTACCTTACTTCACCTTAGGCTATAAACTCTAGTTTGACCTACCTAAGCTCCAAGTAGTTCACTCGGTTCTCGGAGGCGTCATGTACATGCCAACAGACTACCAATCTTCTAGTGACGCGAATGGTTTTTCTAAAAATATCATGTTTGCCCTTTGTCCTTGATGAGTGTTTGTCGGTAATTTAAGAGCCAAACTAGCTGAAAATTGGTGGTAACTGAACAGACAATGGCTGTGACAACAGAGACAAACCTAAATCTACTCTCTCAGCATTAACCTGGTTATACTAAACTTACTTTTCAGAATCATAGGAGTCATCACGCCAGGAGGCTTAACAACGTAAAACTTGTGGATGTAACTGTAAAGTGCTATTAAAATTTAATTACTTTATGATATAGAGATCGTTTTTGAACTGTCCAGTAGGCGAGAGTTAAACTTTAGTGCTCTACTAATTTAATCGATGGATCGTATCACATTCTTTTGACAACTGGGTTCCTATTGTAACTCCGCTCTACATAACCGTTTATATTACTTTAGAATATACGTGCACTTTGACATACAATTGTGATGAACTTCCAGAGAAGACTAGGCTAAAAACGAGTTATAGCTTCATGAACAAGAAAACTGCTCAACATAATCATCACAAACTATTGCAAACGCCTTCAGTAGTTGATGCTTCATCATTTTACAAAGATATGTATTTTTACAAATTAAAATATGACTGCATTTGATATATAATAATAAATATTATACTCACATCTCTTGGGTAACACATAATGCCTTCCATTCTTATAATACAACATTCGTTGTTGCGAGTACATATTGGCGACGTCGACGTTTTATATCACCATCATCGAAATCATTTGGAGCTAGTCAGCGAATCTGGTGATTAATGAAGAATAAATTCACTATAAATGGGCGACCTAGTGTTCATTTACAGCCCACGCAAAGCTTTGAATTTCAGTTATGCAGCAATAACGAATTAGTATATTGTGCTGGTGGAACGCTGCGTGGTAGGTTGGTAGGCAGGATGTTTCACCACCGTATATGCATTGGAAAAAGAAAATGCATAAAACTGATAATGAAAATAACATTAAATAAAATAAAAAGTAATAGTATAAAAGGTATTTTGAAATTGGAACAATGTTAGAAGGTGGGTTGTTTTTGAAGGACCTTGTTCAGATGGGGATAATTACCTCTATAATAATCTAAACCTATACACTACACCGTTATAACTAAGTCAGCTTTGAAACAATGCAACATTGGTAACATAGCTTTCTGGCTGTCTTCACGGTATTGTTTCATAAACTCGACAAAACCTTGCAGGTACCTCTGGCCAGCTAAGATAATAAAGTTAAGATTACTCCACTGGAAATCTGCAACAAGATCGCCAATGAGTTCTATTCGATACCACATCGCGCAGGATTTTCAACTAAGTAAACTTATTCGCACGTGAACCCGATCTTATTATACACACGAGTCCTATACTATCTATCTTAACTGCAGTTTACGCAAGATATTTCTGTCCTGGCTAAACCTGTCCATTTTATGTATTTAATGGACACAATTGGTGGCATATGTAAAATGTGACCGTGCCTGCGAAGTTGGAGCTTTATTTGTTTGTCTGACTGGAAGCACTTGTCGGCAATTCATAAACTTTATCAAATATGTGATGTCATTTCCTGTGTAAATCGCTGAGATATATTATACAGTCGTGCAGAGAAATGTAATTTATTATCACTTCCGAAGATAGAATTGTGTTTCAAGCATAATGATGTAATGAGGTTGGCTAATTGCAACTTTATGTTGAAATCAATCTCCTGAGATTCTATCTGACACAAAGACATAATACCCATAAGTTATTGTAAAACTTCTAATTTCATGCTATGTAGGATTATTATTTATTGCAATACGTATTGCTAAAGACGACCTCGCTAAAATACTATTAAATTGTTACATATGCGCATTGCGAATCTACTGTATAACTTTGATTTTTTCCATGATTTTAGCTTTGTTAGTTATTCGGTCATTATTTTCGATTAAATGATTGCCGCATTTTATGATTTTAGTCACTATATCGTAATTATTTTTTTTGATTAAACGTTTGCCAAATAAAAATGTGCTTTTTTCAATCATCTGTGAATGAATTTTATTTTTTTCTCCTTCATCTAGAGTGTCGCAATTTGCATATTTCTTTTTGCTGTACTTTAAGCAAAATTTATATTTTTATTTAAATTAAAGGCATCGAAAATGTTTGGCACTGTACTACCGGTTCCCAAAACGAGGTCTCTTGGTGTTCGATCGCAGATTGATCACATGTGTGAACTAGATATTGACAATCAGCCTGCACTTGTTCGTAACAGTGGCATAATATGCACAATCGGTAAGGATATTTATGAGTTCCCTGAAGACGTACATGGTTTTTGATGTTTTAAACAGCTAATGGACGTATTTTTTAAAATTACTTTTTCCGATTCATTCCATTGGCCAAAAGTAATAGTTGGTAAATTTTTTTGATTTTAGTGGCTTGATTTCTAATCCGAAATCACCATTATTCAAAATACTTGCCAAACACGAAAGCTAATGGATTGCTAGATAATTGAATTTTAAGTTTACTTCTACTCTTACTTAATCATACATCTGTTGACGTTGAAATTGTCACAATTCGATTAGTCGAAGTTTGCTTGTGACGAGTGTATTGCTTTTTGTCGCAACCTGTCGCATATATTCATTTTTACAGCGCCTAAAGTTGGGCCACAGACAATATTTGTGTAATTTTGTATTAGGCATGGTGTTCCATTTAAGATTGGCTCATACAGAACATTTATGCTCTCTATGATTGGTAAAATTGTCTCACTTGACTTGAGAGTTATAAACTTACGACTTATTTAGGCCAGGTTGTTTTTTGGCGTTATTATTATGGAAGCCGTATACGTATTTGGCTAACACGCAATCATTCTAATAATAAAATGTTTGTCTTTGAAAAGCTATAAGCCACTGGTTATGAGCGCCATGTGGATATTCCTGTGATTTTAGCAACAAACGGAGCTCTTGAAAATGGTCTCTCGTTGAAGATAGCTATAAGATCCTCATCTGGCTGTCCAGATTTTCCATATGCCTTAATTTGGTTGTAATGAATTCTCTTTTCAGTTGGAACGTTGACGTTTGGACGCTTAATCGTCACGGTGATCAAATTGACGACGTTATTATATGCAAACGATTCCTGCTCTCTGTCCAGGCCTCAAGAGTCTGATACGTGTAATATGTTGTTCAACCAATAAATATTATCACTGGTTTAGTTCGCTAAAATCCGTTTAAAATTATGCCCTATGTGGCCACCTGTATTCTATACGAGTATTATTTCCCTAAAATGGGTACAAGTAGCTAATTTTATGTGCGCGAAAAATTCATGCACGCCGTCGTACTCTCGGGTTGCACCACCGGTATTTCTGGTCCACCGTTGTTGCTTTTCTGGACTATATTTCTTTCGGCTTAGTGATAGTAAAATGATGTGAAAAACTGTTTCGTAATGACGTATCGGTCAATCTTGCTTTACTGTTTTACGTATGTTATAACAGCTCTTTGGTTCCTATTCATGCCACTAATGTTCTTTCGCAACCTTATCCGATCGGCTATAATGTTTCATAGTGATGTCTTTTCTCGCCTAGCTTAACTATTTTTTTCTGTTCAACATTTTCTTATATCTCTGAACTACTTCCTACATCAGCTCGCTGACGTAAACTTTGCTCACATTACCGTTCTGTTAGTTAAAAATGAGCTTCAGAGAGGAATTACCCAGGGTCATGAAGTATATATCCGGTAAAGTCGAAAGATAAATGCTTCCGAAACAATCGTTATGGCCAATTGTGATTCGAAACAGTAGACTATGCTGAACTGCGCTCTCTTGCGGTTGTTAAAGTATTTTACCTAGAATAATTAGTGAAACCAGACAAATAGGCTTCTGGCGAGATTTCCACGTGTATTAGCCTGGCTAAAGCTAGTTTTGGCAATTTATGCTAACGCCTCTTAAATAACTGATCGAAACTAATCACATGAGACTGCGTAAATCCGAAAAATCACAATGCCAGAACTACATTTCGGATTCCTTCCACGTGGTCATGTACAACAATATTCAAAACACCTCAACATAGATAAGCAAAGTGTCTCCAAAATTTATTTATTAACTACTTCCACTGTCTTGGAATTTTGCTAGCTTGTGGACATACTAAAGACGATAAACACTTTTTAAGGCGGTATTCTTACTTGATGTCTCAAAAATTGTTTTATAAGATTAAACTGATTAAACATGAAATTCTCTATATTCCTATAAATATTGACGATTTCCTCGATCTCGTTTTAGCATATAAAAATGTGATGTTTGACTTTGAATGTCTGTATTTCCTAAAGTTCAATGGTGTAAGTGTTGCCTCCTCAATCCACATATGATAGTTTTTGGGTAAACATGCCAGCTTAAACAAACGGGTCTATGACATGTGAATGACCGGTTCATACTTTATAGGATATTTGTTGTTATATTGCTGTTCTATCCAAATGACAACTAAAATTCTGATACAAGGTAACAGAGTCGATCTAGTTATCAATTAAATTTTTGCAGCCTTCGCTTATCTGTGGATGCTTTATAGTTGTGTATTTGTGCAGAACGGCTCATAAATACTGATTTATTGATATTCTGTGTTAATTTTCCAACGTGCGTGATAGACAAGGGCAACATGCCTGTCTTCTATTTTGTTGGTATGGTAATGCTACAATATGATAGTTTAATTAGACACGCTTTGGAGGAACGTATTCCAATCACCATATGCTTCAATTATTTTGTTAGATGGACTTTAGAGTATAAAATTTGACAACAGCAGCTTTCTCAAATTATGTTATGTTATCGATGTGTGATTAAATTATCGCGTATGAGAAAAGACAGGTTACAAAACCACTCTTGTAAATTTCCTATGCGAAATGGGCGTCTTAGTATGCGTTTATTGCATGAAAATAACTGAATTTCGTGTTAGAGTTGATCAATAGTAGATGTTGATACAATGCTGTTTAAGAAGAGGAAATAAACAAAATTTGCGTTTACTGGACAACACTTCCACTATTATAGCGGTTTCGAAATCATAAAGAAGAAATCCAAAAACTAATATAGGCACTCCTGTCAGAATGATTTTCTTTGAACATAGGATCGTGGAAAAGCAGCTAGAATTATCATGCAAATGAACACTTACTTTGAGACATTTTTCGGAATCAGCTTCGTTGAATATCTTTACGGTTTGGTTTGCATTTTAATTTAGAATGTGTTAAAATGTAACTGGTTGTTATTGTTTTGGTACAAGCTGACTATTCATTCAGTCGAGAATATTTGGGCATGAAATTCCACATGCTTTCGTCAGTCCATGTGCCATTCTTAAACAAGATTTCATTGCGCGGTTAATAACAATTCTTTCATGTTTTAATGCTAATTTTATTCAACCAATCGTAAAAAAACTACCGACAGTCGGCTGTGCTGACGCATTTTGATATTCGTTGGTCATCGTCCGAACACGACTGCAAGCTGAATATTGATGGTCACACCGGAACGCCACGTAGAGCTCTACGTGGCCCTATATCGGGCAGGGTTTTCAATCAAGAACAATGATGCGTATGTGGATTGAATTCTGGTGGATAAATGTTCCATATGCTACCAAATTTGGTTGTAGTCGCCTTCGGCTGTATCTTTTATGTGTAAATCGTTCTACCTTGTTTCTTTCACCAATGTGACGCTGGCTGAGAGATATAATTGTGACTAGTACGCTATTCTACGTCAATGAAAAGAAGTCAGATTAACAGTCTAAATTCTAAGAATTGGTGATCCCTGGTTAATTATCAGTGTGCATAAGTATGAATTTCATGGTTATGTGGCAATGAAACGTCAGTATGTTATATGAACAGAACGCTTTTAATATTTAGACGCAATAGGAAATAATTTAATCATCATGTAATATGTTTTGTGGTGACAATTTGAAAGACGTTTTTATAATTTGTTTTTGTGAATTATTTACAGAAGCAATTGTTCTTCCCAATATTACTCTGTGCAAAATGGTCACCATTTCTTTCGTTTAACGGCTTTCTTTCTATCAATGACATGTTATTTTCGAATTTCCTAAGGACCGGCATGCAGAACTATACCAATATTGAAGGAAATGATTTCATCAGGTATGAATATTGCGCGTAATAATTTTTCGCATGGTACGCATGAATATCACGCTGAAACAATTCGTCTTGTTCGGGCGGCTTCTGAAGAATTTGGACTATTCCAGCGACCAGTTGCTATTGCTCTGGATACAAAAGGCCCAGAAATTCGTACTGGTCTCATCAAAGGCGTATGTAATATTCTATTTTGCATTTGTGTTTCAAATTGAATATTGGTTCTAAATGTATTATCACACTTTAAAAAACAATTATTATACTAATATATTAGCAAAATTGGTTTTGGCCATTCCAACAAAATAACAATTTTCTGTGAAAGCTGCTGTATTATAGTCTTGTGTGTGTTTTTGTTTCTATAGCTTAATGTTGTATAAAATTCTAAGTTGCCTCATTTCTATGTGTTTAATTGAAGTTTTTACTCCTCGCTAAATTCACCTCCAACATATATCCATTAATCTTTTCTCCTCTGAAGAGATTATCTCGACTACATGCATATACAAAGATCTAGTTATCCAATTCAGTTGGAACTAGAAATTCCTATTACAACAAGGCATAATTTGCTAGGCCTCTTCTCTCCCCACTAATATGTTTTTTTTCTTGTTTCTAATAGATTTTCGAACATTCGATTTACTTTTAGTGTGTAAGGATATTGAGCGGTGTGTTTAAACGAATAAATTCGCAAATTATGGCGTCCGGCAGTGACATCGCTGGTCTATCATTAGTTCAAGTTGCTTCGTCAGCTTGACGAGAAGGATGTGTAAGCAGGTTTCTAAATCATTGTGGACGTTCCTTAATTATATGCGATAGTGATGACTCATCGAAGAACGGTCGGTTAGTACTGGTCGGCTGTGACGCTCTGCTGACATCGGCCGAAAATTAGCTATAGTACTGTTAAGTATTCGTAGCATAAAGTTTGACTGGCTGTGTTCTTCGCTCGAAGATATCTTGATTGGTAATTACAAAGATGGGCGATTCTATATTAGTTTGCATGACTTTGATAACATTCTGATATCGTCGGCGTAGATTAGATCAGTAAGTCGGCTACTACCAGCGATCTTCTTTGATTGGATTGTTGAAGATACTTTAGCGAGAATGATGTTTACTGTGTAATATAACAGTGGATGGGAACGTTGACACAAACATGTCGAATGACAAAATTTTCATTTAGGTCTCTCCTATTGCCCGCGTAGGCTGGTGAGTAATCATATTAAGTTACGATTAGTCGAAAAATTTTACACGAATCATTAGACATAACTCACCACAAATTATGCCCCATTGAGTCAAAATCGACGAGTAATCCACAAAAGCAACATCGTTGTGTTGCTGATATTAGTGGCACCATTCTAAACTGCAATGAATTCTTGAAGTTAGTCTACGGATTCTATTTTCAATTTAACTTAGCTGAATTAGCCTATTTCTCTTTTGAGAATCCATTTGAGGATAAAAGCGGTGAAAATTTTGTATGTGAAACAGATTCAAGTGATAACATTTTAAATCAAGTTTGCGAGCTTGAAGTAAACAGTCGTCGAACAACATCAAGACTACCATCAGTCACACGTACTGAAACTTTTCGACCTTCCATGCTTATTATCAGATTATGACGGCAAACTGACTAGCAAGAATCAAGTTGCAATGCATATATATGGAAGTCGAAATTAGATATGCGGCTCTCACCTCTAATAGTCCCGCATACATTTTACTTGTCTGGAAATGTCGGCAGCACAATTTCTATGCAATCACGAACATTAACTTTTTGCTGCATTCGCCATATATATATATATATGGGTAAAACAGTTAAACAACCATTGATCACAGTGGGGTTTAGTAAAAATTCTTTAAATAAAGCTTGCAGTCAAGTTTTGTTCTTTACATTTATTTTTTCTTATTCATTATTTCTATCCTTATCATTTTAATTAATTTCTTTTTGCTTTTCTTGTTATGCGGCAATGAAGCACCCG
Organism: Eudiplozoon nipponicum; assembly: GCA_029291075.1. NCBI lineage: Eukaryota > Metazoa > Platyhelminthes > Monogenea > Mazocraeidea > Diplozoidae > Eudiplozoon > Eudiplozoon nipponicum. The sequence goes on along the minus strand of JAQBSW010000178.1, from coordinate 153,925 downwards.
ATTTGAAGATTTACATGATTCTGATAACAATGGGCGATTTTAACGAGATACATTATATTAACCAGGTTTTCCTAGCTTAATAAACAAGTATGTGACAGTCCGTTATAATATTCGTAATAACAATCAAAATGGTGCCATTCAACTTCAGTTCACTGTGACCTCGCCTGGTGGCATGGCTTTGTTGTAAAAAGGCAGCTGGGAAGTGGATAGTTAAGACTTTAGGTCTTAAGAGATTCCAAATATTGCCCATCAACTCTCATCAATTAATATTCTTTAATCGAACAGATGGTTAGGCATTAACGTAAAGACAGAATGTTTGCGCCTAGTACGTTGTCGAGCAGCTCGTTTAAAAACCGTTCAATTCATAGTAAAGTGGAGGTGAATAGGTTTGCTCATGAAAGTTATCCAGGATAATAGATTTAAGTCTGATCTATTGAAGCATAAAAACTACCAATGAACGTTAATGCATCGTTATCACACCGCACTGTATCTTTACTTATCATAGGATTTAAATTGGCTAAACTCAATGAGTCCTGGCAAAAATAGCAGTTGAGATGCCTTTTCAGTTGCAGCCTTATTTGCAAAGGCTGCTATGATACTCACCGTATGGTAGATTTATTTTCCTATTTGTATATGCATACATTTGTGTATGAATGTATACATTTACCTGATTATCGGTTTGCGATCCGATTTGTTTGCATCAGCTGTTTTCCCGAATTCTCCAGAATTTTCGATCTCCGGATATGGAGATCATTTGCAATAGAAAGCACATCGCCTATTAAGTTCACAATAAATATGTCAATCAGATCTCAAGCATCACTCTGCAATACAATTAGATTGACTTCTACACGCAAACAGGCACATTTACCAATCAACTCGTAATAAACCACAAACAAGAAAAAGACGTAAAAGAGAAAATCATCATAGTTGCCACCCTCTTAATCAAATGAAAACCCAGGATGTATATAAATTTAAGAGTGTAAAGTGTTGAATATATATATATATATATATATATATATATATATATATATATATATATATATATAGCCAGCAAGAATTTATTTTATGGTGCTTCACTGGCATATAACTATGAATAATATTCATCTTATTCGGAATATTATTTTCGGTGTCTTTCACTTTATTGTGCCGCACCGTATGCTCACTAACTTTGTCTAAATCGCTAATATACTTTTTGTAAACTTTTTTTACATAATTGCATATTCACTGTTTGTACTTATTTCGTTTGCTTAATTTGTTAGTCACGTTATAATTTTATCTCAGCTGATTTGTTGAAGTCGTTTTTGTTAGAAACGTTGCTTTTGCATCTTATTATTTTTAATTTTGAAGTTATCTCAGTTTATTTTTTTAAATTCCATTTAATTCGGCTTTATACCTTATTAGTTTTACTGTATTTCTATGTGCCTAATGTTAACTTTAATTGATATTACATTTTTTTTAAAAAAAAGGTGTGCGTTTAAATAATTGATATAAATCATTGTTGTTAATAAATACTTTAAAGTTGCATGATTCTGGAAGATCGCTGATTCACTTAATTTTCACTTTAATATAAATCTCGCGTCTACTAGTCTGCGAAATGATGTGAACATGATAGGATTAAGATTTTTTGTCTGGTTCCTTCATAATCACCAACAAAGTTGGAACCATTCTTATTTTACAGTAGCATATTCGTAAAGAATCGAGCCCAGAGTTTACTGTTTAAAATCTTAGTCAGTTTGCCGTCGTATTCTGATGACGATCATGGAAGATCGAAACGCGTCAGTGCGTGCGACTGGCTGTTATTCAATGATTGATTATATATAATGAGATTGGTGCTTACTTCGAGCTCGCAAACTTGATTTAAAGAAAAAAATAACTTGTTTATGTCCCATAACAATTGTAATTTATTGCCTAACGACTGGCGGGCCGTAGTTTGTCGTATCGATGCATCGCCAACATTTATGCTGATATTAACGGTTTAACATTGCCTATAAACCAATACAAAGTTTGATGCTGATTTCTATTATGTCCATGGCTGCGGTAATTTGTCGTGGTGATTTGTACTAGGTCCAAAGGAATTAAGCAGGACGGCGACTTTTAACATTACTTCATTAGTGCCGGGCATAATTATTTCCACACAGTCGATTTCCTTAATGACCATTCGTCTTAAACCATATATTAAAATATCCGCGGGAAGTCGTTCAAAATTTATTTATATATTGATAGGCTTTGAAAGTAGTTTTATTTGAAAAATTACTAATTTTTAACTATTATTTGGCGTTTGCCTGCAAAATTTTGGTATTTTAATTTGTTTGTACATATTTCAAAGCCAACAGAATTTTCCAACTTTCGTCGAATTTAGCGATATAATATATGCTGGGGCAATAAAATTAACATAAATAATTAAATCAATTCATTAAATTGAAAATTAGATAGTTGCTCCTAAAGAAAAGGAAGGCCTGCATATGCCACAATATTTACTAAAGATGAGATGGTTGTGGTCATTTCTGTGAGTAACAATATACTCGAACTGAACAAATTATTTTTACCTTGGCCACTAATAATTGTTGATGTGGATTATTAAAATTAAACAGTCGGGAAAAATAATATGCCAATCTATATTTCATATATATATATATATATATATATATATATATATATATATATTGTCGGTTAAAATTGTCCAACTGCTACATGAATCGTCACTGTCATCATCATCATAATCAGCTACAAACAATGCAGCAGTGTTTAAAATCACATGCTTCAATAATTTAAATTGTTCAATAAATTTATATTTAGGCATAAAGTTGTAACGCTGTTCTATACAGACGGTTAAAACAAGCAATTTTATTTACGCCAAAATTCATCTGGATTGCAATATCTGGTATTTTATATTGTAAATTAATACAAACAAGTGGGTGTGAGTTGGACTTAATAAATACAGCTTAGTTTTAAATTTAAAGTAGTCGAATTCTCGATTGTTATGGTTACGTAAATAAAGTAAAAACGCACTATGCCTAGTATAAGCAATGCTATACTTATAAGTAAAGAAATCTGTTTATAATCAACCTCATTGACAAAAATACATATTTCCTCTGTGAATTCATTGTTAATAACTACCCACATTCTATATACTTACAAATCATCATTAAAATGTGCATTGGAGATGTTGAATAAAAATTCAACCGTCAATATTTAACGAAAGTCGATAGAATGACGGTGAGATGTTTGTCATAGAGTATACCAGCTTATGTTTATATATTTTCCGTGGAAACAAAATCTAATATCACTTATTAAAAATACTGTTATATGTATAGGAAGCACGTGATTGACACTATATTAATCAAATATACAGGTTATTTTAAATTTTAAAAGGGACACGCCATCAAAAATAATTACTCGTTTGTATGCGTAACTCAGCATGCCCGTTGTATAATGTATGTATTTACTGCTATTTTATCCATATTGTTTTTCAAAATTGACTACAATATACCAGATAACGCAGTCCAGTTGAGATTTGGCGTAAAAAAATAATTTTTTAACCGTTCTATACAGACTTTAAATTAGATTTCGCTTAAATTCCTAATTTATTTTCCGGTTTAATGAATAAATACACGAAATGGATGAGATTGTTGTTCATGAGGCTTTACTGCCGCATACCCGTAACATTAAAAAAATCATGTTATTATTGTTTAACAAAACAATGCAATGGAATGGGTCTAACTTAATTAGAGGAACATACACACAGAAGCGAAGCGAGCTACATTTCTACATGGCACATGGCTTATGGTCAGTCAATTTCGAGACAAGCGACGTCGGAAATTCTGACTTGCTATCCATGTTTTTATAGTAATTTAAATGGCAAATATCTTTGCTTGTTCAGTCATGTTTTCTTTTTCTCTCAATAACATATTACATTTATAGTTTTTTCATTAAATCGAATTTTGGATCTCAATTTCCGAATAAAATTATGCCACATTGTTACTTGCATTGGATCGGCCAAAATATTCTTTCATGATAAAGTGATCATAAACTTTAAAATGGATTTTGGCTTAGTTATAGAGCAGCAGATATGTACTTACCAAGTGGTCTGTGAAAAATAACGAAAAAGATCTGTCTGATGCATTACATATGAATATGCAAGCAAACACCGGTACATATACGTGTAAACGCATTCTCGTTTGGCATTAAGAAATCCATAAAAGCATCCAGCCCATTGATCGAATATATAAGGCAAATTCACTGGACCATATGAGGACCCGCTATGACAGCTACGCCCTCTGCACGCTTGGGAACGAGAAATTCGATTAGTTTCAAATGTTTGTGTCACTAGTGTGTAAAAAAGCTATTGACACATGGTTATTATATTATTATACAACTGTTAGATTTTTATCAGGAGACGATAATCGACCTTACTGCATAAATATGAATAATATTTCCAATGAAACTATATAGGATGTGTCTTGAAACTCTATTTATCTCCGAAAAAAAGAAATTCTAATTCTGCCATTTTTATATCTAATATAATTTTTTGCTTTACCTATAAACATCGCTGGTCTTACAAATTGTTTATATTAGAAGCTTTAATTTGTGAATTTAAATCTATCTTGAATAATTTCTTATGGTGGACATCAAAATTTATTGAAATTAATCCTAGATTTTTGCACGTTTATCATTAGATAATTTGCATTGACCTTTTAGACACGGGGAGTGTTTATTTTTTTACTTACTAATAGATCAATATTGTTATATAATAGGCAGGCATTCTAAGCTAAATTTTGTTAAAAAAAGAAATTATTTAACAGTTACCAAAGTTATTTCAGCCTGTAAAATTTATATCTGTTTATTGCGTAGCTCCAATAGTGCAATTCAACTGTGTCATTCCTAACAAAAGACAATTCAATAATCGGGAGCAATGACTTAGTGTATTTGTAATTTACATTCAACGTATATCAATTTTAAAGTAATTGAAAATGGCTTTACTCCCACGTATGTGAATATCGCATTAGAAGCGGAACAGTTCGCGCTGATTTTTGCATTTCCTCTGGTAAAAATCAAGCAATAGCTGTAGTTTAATTTTTTACCATCAGCAATTACGAATTTTTGAATGATTATTTGTTTAGGTATTCTTATAGTTCTGATTTAAATATGTCGCAAGAACAGAAGCATATTTTAAAAGGAGTTTCGTTTTGCATGCGCACAATTTGTAATATGTTCCCAGATCTGTGGGTTCCAGTAGAGCCTTTTGCTATAGACGTTAAAAATAAGGCCTAGAAAACTCGGACGCCACCGGAGACAACAGAAAGTATCTTGTGCGTATACTGGTAAAAGTATTCTCTCTTACTAATAAGGTAGCATCAACAGTTCCTTAGTTTGTTCTTTAGTTAGACAATAATTGCTCGGATAATAATAAAATGTATCGGCAAAATCGACTACATTGCAATCATCATTTGTTTTGAGCGATATTTATATCCCACACGTACGTCGTTGTTTTACCGTTATTTATTCGTCAGTTATTTACAATAAATGTTTAAATTTCATGTATATTAACATTATCTTTTTCAAGAATGGTTAAAGGTTAATCTTTTTAATTTATTTGCAGAGTGCTACTGAAGAGGTAAATCTGGAGAAAGATGCTATTGTCCGCATTACAACCAATGCCGACGCAAAAGAGAATTGCAGTGAATCATTAGTCTATGTTGACTATCCGAACATTGTTCATGTGTTGGAGAATGACTCTAAAATATTCATTGACGACGGGTTAATCTGTTTGTCAGTTAAATCAAAGGGTATGCGCTGTTCATTATCAGCTGTTTTTTTTAAACATTATTTTATATGAAGGTGACTTTTTCGCAATTGTTTTTACTCTTTTCTGCTTATGATAATCATTGTAGAGATGACCTTACCCATTATGTGATGGTGCGTGTGTCTTTATGACACATTGGAATATACCAGTGGCGATAAATCGCAGTTAAGACAACTCATAACAGACAGGCCAATGAAACGATATCAAACTAATTGTATTTTTCGTCAACTTGGAATGGGTAACCTAGTATTCCTTGACAGCCCAAGTATTCAAGTATGTATTAGGTGTTGCGAACCTAGTAACAAATTAGTTCAGTTGTGACCAGAAGGATAAACCAAAGGTGGCATGAACGGAAAGTATAATCTCATGCACATTCGTTTCGTGCTTACTGGCGTATTATAATGCTGTTGAAAATCTTCATATTCATGGTAGTAGTTGTAGCATTTGTTTTAGGCCTCGATAAAGGTTTTGCTTGTTTTTAAAATGACGAATTTTTACGTGTTTCTTATGTAGTTTTTATAATTGTTCTCAGTCTTTGTTCTAGAACCTGTGGCTTAACGTGTGATATTCAGTTTGAATAGCCGTTTGACTTATTTTTCAGTTGATAGCTTGGCGGTACATTTTTATCATCGTCTAGGAATCCATAGATTGGGTTCCTTATAAGCTATTAAAATCTACTGATATCCGATCGAGCAATTGATTCATTAAAACCTCGGTTTACCACGGAAAGGAGCAACACGTCAATACGTGTAACTGAAATTAGTTTTTCTGTATTGCAGCTTGTTGAACTATGGACTGCATTTTATTTCATCTTCATTTAATTGATTTTTATCTTTTCCAGAAATGCCAGTGGTTGCTTTATGTAATAATCTGTGAATATAGCTAGAGCTAGATGAAAGTTCTTATTGTGACTTTATAGATTTTGTGCAACTAATATTCCATTCATGCACAGTTTATACGTCTGCAAGGAGTACGAGGCGCGTCTTATTTTCACAAAATATTTTTATTTCATGCATCTGGAACATTTAAGGAGTGAGCAAAGTGCTGCCCATATTTCTTGTGAAATAAATTACAGCGATAATTAAGGCCATAGGGTGCATATGTGATTGTTGTGATCCGGTTCTGTGAAAAATTGCAACAAATCAATTTTCTAACGGCAGCTACTGTAATACATGGTGGCTCATTGTTATATAGCTGCTTGTTTTGTGCGAATCTTATTTAAAAAAATCTCATGCTCATTTTTGTTGATTCTGGGTTAGTACAAATAAATTTCTTCAAGTGTCTATTTTTCATCCTTTTATGCCAAATTAGTTTATATTTTTAAACTTGAATATAAATTAATGAGAATAAATTAATATTGTATAAACTTTGGGCGCTTTCGTCTCAAGATTCAGTTTAATACACAGTATTTCATTTGAATATTTTTTCTAATACATTATTTTTTAGGGAACCATTTTCGTACATATTAGTTTCAAACCGTAAGAGTTTTAAAGTTGACAGTTATAGAATTTTTAATGGAGTGTTTTATATTCTCTATCTCTATACATATACACCTATACATTATTCGTCTACTGTTATCAACGAACAACTGCAATCCATCTTTTATACCACGAGATTCAAACGCATTAGTATTAGACTCAAACAATCTTATCCCTCACATTTTTTTCTCTCCTAATTGATGACCATTGTAATTTTGATAAATCTAGCCTCATGTTATCTTTCACTTTTTAATAGTCACCTCTAGTCTGTCATTATAAGACTGATATCACATCATTTGAGGAAGTGGTATGCAATTAAACTTTAATTGTTGGAATTAATTTTACACACATTGTCGGTCGAAACTGAACAGCATAAGAAAGCGAGTAATGCATTTCAATTCCCTGCCCCACATGCTTCTTTTCAGGGCATACCTGTGTGTATTGCTTTCCGCCTGAAATTCGATGTCCTTACATCCTGTTAATATAGAGTAGTTCTATTAGGGAAATTAGTACATAATATAATTACATATATACATTTATTACCAACGAAACGTTGCATTCTATTGTAAAAGCGCCTAGGGAATATGATTCCGTGATTATTACATTAAGTTTATATCCATTGGCTGAGTGATGATAACTTTGTGTCACAATAGTATAATTTAAAATTTAATATCTCATTTTTTGTTATTAATTTTAGGCCCCGATTATCTTGACTGTATTGTGGAGAATGGGGGCTTGCTTGGCTCGAAGAAGGGTGTTAATCTACCCGGGGCAATTGTCGACTTGCCTGCTGTTTCCGAAAAGGACAAGGCTGATCTTCGTTTCGCTGTTGAACAAAAAGTTTGTTTTATTTTTCATACATCGTTATTGATCGCTAAAATGTTCGTTACTAAATTTAAAATTTTCACGAGTATTATTTGATCTATGAACGAGGTATACGAAATTCGGTGGCAGCTCCTTTATTCGTAGACGCAAATTTGAATCTGAATTTCAAACGTTCCCCTTCGTTATTTCTTTAATGATTGCGCAGTGCGATCGTCACATTTAGAGTATCTGCGGTTTTCTGTCGTGGGTAGTAGATTTTCACCATCAGTTATGCAAAAATCCGATTTATCCTCATTTTGCTAGTACGTATGGAGTTCGTCCTCGCAGCGGTTGGGTGCTAATTCGTCCCTTTCCTCCGAAGGCTTCAACATCATACATACAAACCACAGGAAATGAGGTGCGATCTAATCTTCGTTGACTGACAATGTTTTGGATTTGAGTTTCCCGTTCAAGCACCTAATCACACAGTTTCGTTACTCACAGTGAAACATTATAGCAAATATGGTAATCTCGTTAGATAAATTTCTAGGAGAATTAAAATTTACGCGATAAAAATGGAACTATGATGAATTATCCTTTATGGATGTTAAAATAATGTGGAATAGACCCAGATTAGGAAAGCTGTTTACTCGAGAATCATGTTTAATTTATTCTCAAACCATCAATATGTCATGAAAATATACATTCTTTAATTCATGTTATAATGGAGTTTTTAAATGGTGGATTTGAAATATGGAGATAAGGAACTGATGAAACTAAAAGAAATATTCAGAATAATCGGCTAACAAAAATTTATAATAGAGAGGTTAATGGAGATTTAAGGTTAAAAATAAACAAAGGAAAGAATGAAACAGAACTAGGAAATGCAAAATTACGGTATTAGCTGATTCTAGATTGAGCAGAAAAATTAGAATAATATCAGCCTAATACTATATCAAAACAGTTTTATGACTCAATTACTATAGGCAATAAGCTATCAAACCAAAGAAAATAATAGAACCGCTCAAAACATCAGGAGTACGTACGAAAGCTTATAAGGATTGTAAACTCAGAAATATGGACGAAACCATATACCCGATAACGGTACGTTAAGAGAAAAAATAGTATGTAAATACGGCCCATTTAAAGATGAGATATAGCCAGGCATGTAATAGCAATCAGGCCATGGAATAGACGGATGGATGCAAACGTATCTCGTTATGCAACCGCAAAAATGTAACTCGGCGAATTAAAAAGTTTATTGAATTAAAATCTGGCTGTAACGCAATGTATGTAACAACGCTAGAAAACTCATTAGGACTTATGTTTAATGTAGCCTTTTCTATGGTCATTAAATCGGAAGCGGATGAACCGGAGTTGTTTGTAAACCTGAGTATGAGACCCTGTTTATTTGAAACTAATTGGGAATGACCTAGAACCATTTTCGCCTATCTTTATTCAGTAGATAGTAAACAGATTTATAAATGGATACTGATAGATGATATGCTTATAAATAATTAAATACATATGCTGACATATTTAATATTTACATCGTAAATAATATAAGGTTGACATATTAGTCTCCAATTATTTTTCATATATATATATATTCTACAAATATATATATTGCTACGTAATTCTTATATTTATATGAGATGTGAATAATGAAATAAATAAATAGTAAAGTTGTCGAATATAATATATTAATTGTAATCAGAAGGCACTTTTCTGTTTAGGGGAGCGTACAATGCTGCATATATATATATATATATATATATATATATATATATATATATATATATATATATAAAATACCTGGTATATACACATATGTATAGACAATATTTCCTTTTGACTCACATTATTGATTATATATATGTAAATAAATATCTGTTTCCATTTGTATATAAGTTGTGATCATAGATATGTATAAACTCACGCGGTTGCTTATACTTATTCATACATATGCGTAATTATATATAAGCTGTACATTTCTATACGAGTATTTTTAAAATTTATTTAAGGTGTTGAAGATACTGATTGTTGTTTAAGTTGTTGACTGACTATATATATATATATCATTTTATATATATATATATATATATATATATATATATATATATATATATATATATATGGACATGTATGTATATTCTCTAAGTTGGTTGACTTAGGAGCATGCATGCTATTCTTTGAACGATTAGTGCGCAGTGCGAGCTTCATATGTCCATTCTCCTCGAATTGCGTTCGTAGGTTGATGCTTTGCACTATCAGTTTCACATAGATCCGATTGATTGGAAATGGAATTCAATCGAATCTTTACGAAACTGATAATGCAAAGCAATAACTCGCGAAGAGTCAGGCATAATATTAGTTGTAGTATAACTTTTATGTAGGTTTCCTTATACCTTGCCCGTATCATCTCTTGCTTTCTTCTATATTTGGTCTCAACCTACCTGTCGCTCTGGCATTCATTCTCTCTCTAGCTAAATTTTTTTGCTGCATACGCATATTGTATCAATAAACAAGTTCGTTCGATTTTTTCAGTTTAAATTTTAAATTCAATTACCGTAACTTCGCAACAATACAGCTATTCCAAATATTTTCGATACTTTCTCTCTCCCCCTCCCATTAACAATCTGCACACTTGATACCTGGAATTTGAGATTGATGCTCTTGTATTGGAGGTAAGGGTGGGGTTTGCCATTTGCTGGATGTATATAAATATATATGGTTATTGCGTGGGTGTTTTGATACATTCCATGCATATGTTTATATAGAATAGTTACTGAGACCATTCTTTGTTTCAAACCATCAATGAGTTAATAATTAGTATATGAATAGGTCTGTTTTTGAACGACGTTATCACATTTAGTTAAATCTGTTATTTTGAGCATTGGTACTACGTGTGTGATTGGACCTGATGATAGAACCGGAAACACCGTTCAGAAACGTTGTCAGTCAACGGAAGTTGGATCATGGCTTATTTCCAGTGGTTAATATGAACGATGATGAGGCCTTCGGAGGAAAGAGACGAATCAGCACCTAGCCACCACGAAGTCGAACTCGATGCGTACTTAAAAATGGAGATCAATCAGATCTTTGCGAAAATGATAGTTAAAATCTACTACCCACGTATGCTACTATGAAAGTCGTCGAATAAAATAGAATACTTATTCGATTCAATTTTCTGTAAATTTTTAACTGTCGTGACAAACTTGCACATTACTTCATTACTGAAGCCTAATAAAGCTCTTTTAGTCTTAATATCTAACCTAACTGCATGTGGTGCAAGTGATACTCATAAGAAAATTCTTTATTTGTAGGGAAACACAATTTTGAAATCGTATGTGTGCATGTATTTATGTAATTATGAATATATTTACGTATGCGCATTTTTATATAAGTACGTAGACGTCTTCGTATTTAGTTTTGTATGTATTTATGCATGTATTTGTATTTTCGTGTATTTATTTACGCGAATGTGTATTAGAACATTGTTAAAGAGAATAATGGTATTGGAATTAAGTTCTTAAACTCCGAAATTGCCGATGAATACTGTAGCCTTTTTATAACAAATATTTCGCGTACTCTTCCTTTCATAGTTGTTATATTCGCCGTAACTATTCAATTCTTTTTTCTTTGTAGCTATTAATGCAGAAATATATTACCTAGTGGTTTACTTTATGCTGATGTTTAGCTGCATAATATTTTCCTGTGTTTTTCTTATTCGTTATAAAGTATGCTTATTCTGATGGTAGATAGCGCGTGGTGTATGTAGTCCTATCCGTATCAATTTCATAATTCGCTTGTAGTGCAAATAATTATTTAAATAGTTTTCGGGCTTGACATGAACAATATTCATATTTTCTAACATGTCGCTCAGCAAAGTTTCACAGCGTTGAGGTAAACGTAATATTGAAATCCTGACGCTAGTAAAGCTAATGCACGCGTTTTCAACAGTTTCTTAATAGACAAGTACCCCTTTGCAAGTTAACTTCCACTTATTTACAGAAAAAATGGTGGTGATGATGATGAATGACGTCCTAAAGGTAGATTTTGCCGGCAAATCATACTACTTAACCTTGTATGTAGTGTGTGTAGTTGATGGCAGTTTGTCCATATTTTTGACTGCTTATTAAAATGGGATCGATGCTTGTTTTACATCTGAAAAAAATTATGTTATCAAAGACTTTAATTGTTCGAAATGGTAAACTTTTAATTTTATTTTCTTAGTTGGACATGATATTCGCTTCTTTCATTCGCAGTGGCGACGCTGTGAGAGAGATAAGAGACATTCTAGGTGAAGAGGGCCAGTACATCAAAATCATCTCTAAAATTGAAAATCACGAAGGTGTGAAACGGTAAGTCAATATTTCAAGGATTTAAATGTTTCACTAGCCTGTGATTAACAATTAATTTTGCGTATTAAACTCACACCGATTGCTTGTCCGTTCTAGGCCAACTTAGGTAGACATACTTCACATGTATATGGAAACTCGTTTTATATTACGGCTTGCATTTAACTATGCGTAAATTGTCATGTGTATTTGTCAATGACGCTTTGAATATGTCTGCCACTTTTTTGTGTCATTAGTAACGTTTAACTGCCAGCGAAATATACTGATACTAATGGTATTGCCGAATTTTTCAATTTTACTTTTCTAAATTGTTTTTTGCTTTTCTTTTAGTAAGCGAGCCTTTATGGAAATTAAAGCTTTCCCATGATCTAAGAGCTAATTTTGAATGTCATTTTCAATAATTGAAAATATTATTTCCATAATTTCTCTTCCACTCTTTCTTTGTACACATTTTCCCATTTATCTTTTCGTCTCTCACCTTCTCTTTTCCTTGCCGTTTAGACCACTGCATCCTCGCCAGTTTCTTTTTAAGTTATAATAATTTCTGCATTAAAATAATACTCGTGTTTTACTATTAGGACAGTTACTATTTGTTATTATTATTTATTGGTATTGTTTTATTCTTGTTTCCTCATTAATATCCTAATTTTTCTTAGTATTTCAGAATTTTTTTAGACCAAATTTTACATGTTTTATAGTCTGTACATTGAGTGTGCTCTGACATTGTTATATTATATATATATATATATATATATATATATATATATATATATATATATATATATATATATATATATATATATAGACGAACAACACTCATCAACAATTTAAACAAACATTTGTCTTTCTGTCGTTCTGAGCTACATACAAAATAGACGATTTTTCTTGGTTTGTACGCTTCTTTAGGTAAATTAAATATGATAAATGATTTGTCTTTGTTTAGTTTACAAGAATCACTTTTTCACCTTGTCCCATGTAGATTGAAATATCTGGTTGCCTATAAAGTAAATTTAAAACTACAGTGGAGGACTAATTTATATATGAAGTTAACAATATACGAGAACCTAGCTGAAGCAAAATACATCAAGGGTTTCAAAATTGTCAGATTTATGTAAATGGACAGGATAAAAATTGGTGATTAAACAATCATTGATTGCACGCGTTGTGTTAAAAGCTTTAATAAAACACCAATTCCATTGTATTTATTCAGTCTGTCGAACAACATAGGATTGGTGTTTGCTTCAAGCTCGCTAACTTGATTTAAAGAATTACAATTTGGTGATGTCTTCGTGTATGTTTTCGTACTATTGTTTGTTTGTTGCTCCTTCCTTGTGATTTAATATAAATTGATAATCTTACTGTATCTTCACCCATTAACTTTATAGTTTAACATAAAGAGAAGATCTTTCGGTAATTATGTAATCTGAAAAACGTGGTTAATACAAATGCTTTGTTATAATGTTTCAATAGATAATTTATTTATCAATTTTCACTAATATTTCACAAAAACCACTGAACGCAAAATTATAAAATCTGGTAATTTTAAATAATTACTACAAATTATGCAGAAAACATGGGAAAGCACGATTAGTGCCGAATTTTAAAATCTATAATTCTTAGAAGAAAAATGTTTAATTATCGTAGCCATGTCATATGATTATAAATGACTTAAATATATGTTTCAAGACAATTGTGTCAACCGAATGATTATATAAATTTAAAGGATGTTTTATGTGAGTATGTATGAACGAATGAATGTTTGTCTGTATGTATTATGTTTGTGGATACGCGCGTACCTATTCATAGAAAGCTCTGGATACCAAATATTCGTATCGGAAAAAATAGTGTTAATTCTGTCCGAGCTATCGAGATACATGCCTAGTTGTAAGCCTTGTGATTATTGTACTGCTCTATTAATATGAGAAGCGCTAGGATGAAAAAAAATCCGGTAATTTTCAGGTCAATTTCAGCCACTGGCGCCTCGATATCATGCTTTGATAGGAATTGACTAGTCAACATTCGCTAGCTGATCATCCTGAAATTAAAAAAATGCATTACAATATTTTCACCTTAACTGGAAATAGGCAACATGGTTCTTTTACAGTCCATGTTTAACTAGGAATGGTATACAGCTGTAATGTTCAGTTTTCAAATACTGATGTATTTTGGTTTTGTTTGTATGTGTGTATGTATCAACCTGTGCATGCATATTATATGTATGTAGGCCTATATGTATATATGTATGTATTTGCGTCTGTATGGGTGTATGCCCATATTAATTCATTGCGCATTTAGGTTTGTTTGCATGGTTAGATGTTGGTGTGTGCATGTGCTATCAAATAAGGTGGTCGAAACTCAGTGTATTTAAATGTAATTTCTTGAGCTGACGCTGGCATAGTTCTTTATAATCAGACGGTGCGCTGTAAAGTTGATATTTTTAAATATGCAACAGATTAGACAATTGTTTTCATTTCCATATTAACTAAATTTGGTAATAAAAGACAATTGGACAGTTTGTCCTTTTATATTTAATTTACCTGCCAGTATACCTTAAATAGTTTTCGTTCACAAATTGTGGTCAATCTCAGCTGGTTAGTGCGCCTAGCATTAATGAGATACATGCAAGAGAATCATAATTTGTAACAGACTTTACTGACCTTATGCAACTCGACTGCGATTTATTAGTTTCGCTTAATTGCCAGTCACACAACATCATAGACTTCAACTTTCTTTGACAATGATGTTTTATTTCTTAATGACAAGTAATTTGCTTCAACATTATTCATTATGTGCATTTTGGCCAGAAGCAATCTTCTTCAATGAGCCCTACCAATAAATAAATTATAATTTCACAATCGGTTAGCTGTTGAAAATCATAGTTTGCCGCGACGAAGCACGATCTCTTGAAAATGTTCGACAGTCTGAGTGAGATGGTGCAATCATAAGAGAAAATGACATCGTCTACCCTAAACGGTTCACTGTTGATATTAATTAGAGAACTTTAATTCAGTCCTGTGGTCTTAGGCTCTTCTGAAAAGCCGTGTGTGAGAGATTTTTGTTTATGCACATATTTAAGCATGTATTTATATATTATACGATAAAATATATTTTCACATATTTGCATTTTGGAAATTATCGAAGTGTGCGCTTAAGTAAAAAAAATAAATACAGAAATTAAATTGTGCGTTTATTTGTTCTGGTTGATATGCACAGGTTTACAAAGTGAAAGGCAGAATACAAGACTGGTTTTAGTTCTCGCGGTCTTGTCTTAAACGCAAATAATTATCAATTATCTCGGTGCTATGCAATTGATTAAAAAAAATATGAAATTATTGTAATTTCAAATGCACACTGTCGAGGTGTTTAAAGACTTCCTTGAGACTGATTTTTTATTTTTTATTGGTTATTGATTGTCCGTTGATTGGAACGAACTCTCTTGACATATTTTTCTTATTAAAGTTTCTGAGAATTTTCACCTGTCCGTTCGAGAGAAGCTATTTCTAGTTTAGGATGAAGTTTTTTCGGAATGTCGACCACAGAAGGTTGAAATTATGCCCAGCCATGCTTATGCAGATGCCAGGAAAGATTGATTTAATGAGTGTTGAAATCCGTTTCCGCAAAACTGGTTGAGTATTGTATGTACATTTATAAGTAAACGCATAATAAGTTGCAAAATATGCGAATGACTCGGAGAGATTGTCAGCATTTTTTCGAAGACTGTCAGCTAGCATGTATCTTTGTTTCGAGGCTATTTCCCAGAACTGGGTGTGTATATGGAATTTGTTTGTGTTTACCTACCTTAGGACATTATACCAAATTAATTTGTGTCGTCTTGTTTCTGCATACAAAAGTACATCAACAAGACTGTGTTTACGACATCGGATTAACGATATTTATTATTGTAATGACAGCTGTCCATCGCTGCAAAATCGTGAGACACAAAGCACAGTAGGTCAAAGTTACTACAAAGACTTAGAGGCGATATTCTGTGATTGGAAATAAAAATTTTAATTGAAATGATTTTACATACGATTTGGCAATCAATCGTATTCACATGTTCTGAAAATAAAGAATTATCTACTACAAATACTAATATTAATAATACTACAAATATTAATAATACATGTGCTGTTACTAATTCAACTGTTAGTACTAACGGTAATAATACTTTACTGCTAGTAGTTTTAATATCACTACTGCAAATGCGGCTACAACTACTAATATCATACATTTTTAAAGCGATGCTTCTCTACCGCAGGACAACAAGTCTCAATTATATATGGGAAGTAAATGATCAGGTCACCAACTAAAGTCTATTTATTCTTTGGCATTATTCGGAATATTAATAGGTTGCTCTCTGCATTTCTATATCTACTCTATCTGTTATTGTTGGATTTTGCTCATTTGTGGACTATAATGAGCGCAGCATTGTAAAAAAACACCTGTCTGGGCTGTCAAAACCTTATTTGACAACGAAGTTTACAAGTCAAGTTCTTTTCAGCCACATTTTGATATCCCATCTCCACAAAATTTTGAAGAACGTCGATTTCATTGGTTGGGGCATTGTTCGTGAAAGTGAATTAGACATCCTACTCGCCAGGCTATTAAGGTAATTGTTAAATGGTTGGAACCGTATGAGTGGTAGGCCAAATATCTGGTTCCTGAATACATTTATTCGCGCTGTCGGTTTCTTGATTACACCTCACCGTATCCTAACTATCCAGGAGATTGTAATAGGTCTAGCGACGATTAGGTTTTGATGTAGTCGCCTGGCTATTACTTCCTTAGTGCCATTGTGTCTTGAGCGCGCCGCACGCAAAATTTAGTTTATTTATATATGGGGCCCGGTGACCGGTGGGCAGCCCGGGAATGGTAGCATGAATATTTCCTGGCCTAACAGGATATAACCATCATCTCGATTCATGTGAAGCCCTAAGTTTGACGTAACTACACAATAAAACTGACTGTTAAATTTGTAGTGACGGAATGAAAGCAAGCATATCAGTCGCGAATGTCATGTTTAGGCTACTTAAGGTGCCATTTGCCACTAGAGAGTGGGCTTATAGTGCTCATTAGCCTTTATTGGCTAACATTCTTAGAAAAGGAAAACGGACTGTAAACCATCCACACTAGCAATGGAAAACATGAAATTCTTTTACACTCACCTATAATCATGAACACTGCGAACTACTGAAGACATCTTCATATTCGATTCTGCCTCTTGTCTGCTCTCAACTAACAATAACGCTCTTTTGGATGCTATGAATATGGTGGAGGTTGATCATATCATTGATCTCAATTTTCTTTTGCAGGAAATTTGAAAATAGTTCAAGTACCGTCAGCGCATTTAATGTTTGAAAATTGACATTAATTAGCTGTCGCATATTCGATGAATTAAAAGTCAATATATGTTGTGTGCCCCAAAAGGCCATACGAGCATTACAGGATTGTGTGTACCATCCCCAAATCGAACCTCTGGCTCCACAGAAATTACTGAAGCCGGTAAATGTGGTGTCGATATTGTCCTTAGACCACAAGCTAAATTCCTGAAAACAGCTGACTTGATATGATACGCTTAAATACATCTACAATAATCAATGCCAGAAAACTTAGTCAACAACCGTTTGCAACACAGACGACAGCTAGGACGCTTTTTGTTCAGACTTAAGCGCTTTATTAAGTACAGAAAGAAATTCAGACATAGGCTTAGTTGTTGGTGACGTGAATGCTCAAGTTCGGCGCTTTATTCGCGCTAACATTTACTTTAAGCTCACTACTTAACGAACAAAGATGATACTTAATTGGCTACAAATAAAAGATGTAGTGTAAGGCGTTGCGCCATATGGCGTCCTCCTGTCCTCGGAGAACAGTGATCTCAGATGGAGCATGCAGCAATAAATTATAGATGGTGCGGTTGCATCCAGCATTGTTTTTTCGTTTTTGCACAATTATGTTAAATGAGAACATCCATTGTAGATATAGACTGAAATTTTCTGGAAAATTATATACGAATATACCTCACCTAGACAAAAAATGAAGATTTTCTAACGTCAAATTTAACTGACCTTAATGCCGGAAATTCGAATTTACTCTGACAAAAGGTGAGTTCCACTATGCACAATGCCGGTACTATAGTATGTGGTATTGAAGGCTCTCGTAAAAATAATCATTTGGTCTGTAAAATTTATGGAGATCCTCGAAAGTTGGCGCCAAACTAAAGCTCGTTCGGCTTATATTAATACCCGTAGAGTGCAATAGTTGACCGCGAACCCTTTTGGACAATAAGGGTCGAAAAGTTAGAAGATGATTTCGCATCAAACCATAACCACCGTTTGTTCCAAATTTTCCGCGCAATAGGTTCGATAAAATTAAGTTATGTAAAATATAAATGATAGTAACAACCGATAAAATAAGTTATCTTGATAGGTGGGCTTAGCCCGTCATCAATCAATTTTCTTGAGCTCTTTCGTCAGTTCAGATCCCCGAAATTATGTCTATATAACAAGTGTGGTTGGTTAATTTTGATCAATCATTATTTAGAAATGCGGAATGCAAAACTGAAAGCCCCGATGATTTGATTCTGAGCTTATTTAAAGATGGTGGTGGTATAATCTCTGGAGTGTTGACTGACCTTGTACTATGTGGAATATTGGGACCGAATCGGTTAAATTGAAGGGAAATCATATTTTGTGTGATAATCATCGTGGTATAAGCTTCACTCAAGTCACTGGGTTATTTGCTTTGACTATCTTACACTGACTCAGCGCTTCGCGTTTATCTCGTACTAGAGTAGCCTGGTTCAGGTCAGGACGAGGTTGTAGTGTTAATCTTTTTACATTAAGGCAATTTCTTGAACAGCGACAAATATATCGCCGTCCGAAAATGGCCGTTTTTATAGACTTCAGGGATGCACTTGTTTTAGTCGATCGCAATATTCTATTCGATATTATGTCGAAGAATGGCATGTTCCCAAAATTTACAAATATTGTCTGCGCTATCTACACAAGCATGTATGATCGCCTTATTTCCTACACTGAATTAATACACAACTTTACTACTACTTTGTAATAATTTTTTTTAAAACAACACTTTCATACGTTCTGAATGCAGATGTCTAAGTTCTCATAAGCGGTTAATTTGTCTCGCCTGTACAGACTTTACCGTATTATTATTCGACTATAGAGCTTCCGTTTAGGCCACCTTTCGGTATGAAACTCTCACCCTTTAAGTGTAAGACATTTTTACATAATCACCCATCACTCCAACTTTGTGACTGCAGGATGAAGATCTGGACAATTAACAACTTTTTTACCATGGAAAATCTATCACTAACTCAGGAAATGTATATGTCGAATGAGTAGGAGAATTGGCGTAAGAAACCTGATGGACAGATTTTTACATTGCTGAAACAGTTAAAATTAACTACATTCAAATTAGGTAATATAGCACACAATCGTCTGTTTGGATGGGATACAGGTGCGCATCATAATTTCTTGTTCGAAACCTTGCTTCATATGACATGGAGTCGAGCTCAGTGGTGATCTATCGTAGAATCGTCTTTACTTTCTTTTCTAATATGGACAGAATTAGCTTTGATGTTTTGTTGTGTTTATGACGCGATACAGTGTAAGCCGCAATTAAGCTAAAGTAGCCTATCCTTAATACTGACTTGGCCATAATGGTTTTGTGTGAAGTTTTAGTTTTCTTCACTTTGCGTAAATATGTTCATATTAGCTAGAACCACCCTCTCATATTTTACTCTCCTTTAATAATTTGTTTTCCTAAATTATTATTCTTGTAATGTTTAGCACTTTTATTAATTTTCTTGTTTTCTATTATTTTTCTTATGGTTATATGGCAATGAAACATTAGTTACTAGTTACGTGTATTATTATGCAGGATGGTAATGCTTGTAAGTCATAACGATGAAAATCAGCCAAATTTTTATACTTTAAAATTTATTTTGGTTATTTGATTATATATGCAATTTAAAGTGCTTCTCATTATTGGACTGTAAAGGAGATGGGTTGCTTAATTTGCTGTTTGGGACTAAGCAGTAACTGTGCGCCTTACATCCTTTTTAGGATTAACATTCTTCGCTTTATATACATGCGTGTGTTAGGCATACCGCATTATGTAAAATTATGTAATAAATACAGCACTCGAAGATAGTGACATAGCCGGCATGAGCCGAAGAAGTAAAACCATTTATGCATATGTTTCGCGATTGCTGATTTCTCATCAGTAGGAACATGCAGGCTATTTACTACAAACCTTTGTTCGTGCGCATTGCCATCTCCTACTAATCAGTTGCCAGTAAGCGTCAAATGCGTTCATAGCTGGTATTACACATTTGTCAATTCTAACAGTGTTTTTCGTATTTTAATTAATATAACAGAATATTCTTTGTGTAATAATTGAATCCAAGTAAATCAATTTTTAAATGTAAAAATGAATTTAAACAAGGAAATGGTTTCTACTTCACGGTATTTTGTAATAATCACCTGATAGTCTTATCCATGTCTAGTTGACCATGTCTTATGAAATATTTTGAGTAGAACTGACCTAAAATTATTGCGCATTAACTATTTTAAATGCATTTATATATTATAATACGATTTTTTGTTAGTAGAATTGCCTGTTAAAATTTTCCTACTAGATAAATTGAGTTCATTAGTGCTTAGTTCAGAATAAGTAAAATAATTTTTTAAAGATTTTCTCTGGACCTGAATCGTGTGTTCTATTTTACTCTATACATATTATTTTCGGAGCAGATTTGATGAAATTCTGGAGGCCTCTGATGGTATCATGGTTGCTCGTGGTGATCTTGGAATTGAAATACCCGCAGAAAAGGTGTTCTTGGCACAGAAAATGATGATTGGTCGATGTAATCGGGTGGGTAAACCAATCATTTGTGCAACTCAAATGCTTGAATCAATGACTTACAAACCGCGACCTACACGAGCGGAGTCCAGTGACGTTGCCAATGCCATTCTAGATGGTGCTGATTGTGTGATGCTGTCAGGTAATTTATATTGGGAAATTTTAATTTTTAGCTACAAATTCACATGTACACGCACGTGCTTCTTGAGGTCAAATTTCATCAATAAGCATAGACTGTCAGTTTAAAAAATAGCATAAACATGTTTTCTGGTACTTCTTGTAGCTTCGAAGAAGTTTACTTGTGTACTAACATATGTAGTCAAGTCTCCTATTTCTAACAATTTTTAAAGAATATATTACATTTTTACATTAAGGCATCGTATTTCTGTTTTTTTGGTTAAATGTATGTGTTGATACAACTTCGCAAGATTCATACAAATTAAATAATGATATCAGTTTCTTCGAGTATACGCACTTGAATACAATTTCCATACATAAAGGCACATATATACGCATAAATACATGCGTACGCACTTAATAATAATAATAATTATATATATATATATATATATATATATATATATATATACTAACATGCAAAAATATGTAAATAAAAAACGTATTTGAATACATAAATACGGATATGTGATGAACTCTATGCCCCGCACACAAGGTTCCAAAATGCCTGAGTCTATATGGCCGGATAAAGTAAGCATGTTAACTAGAACGTTAAGAATTGAGAAGTTAGCTGTTAATCTACTGTGCTGTATGGTTTCGTTTTAGTTTGTATTATAGAGATATGATTCTATTCATCTGCCTTACATTCGCTGTAGTCATAGAATTTTTTTTACCTGACGACCGCTGGATTCTGGCTGATTGTCCACGCATTAATCTATAAAAAGTTATTATGATACCGATTTCCTATTTCATATAAACTCAGAATTCAGTTTTCCTGCATCGTGAACACATTGTTATAAGACTAGTAATGGAATTGGAGCAAGTTCGTCACATTCGCAAGATATTTTTTAACTACCTAAAGAAAGTTGAGCTACTGGCAGCTCCAAATCAACTGATATAGATGGATATTGCGCAATATCTTTACCTATCTGACTGTTTCATTAAAAAGAAACTATATGTAAATCATCCATTACTACAATGATTAAACATGTTATAATGTTTTCTACAACTCACAGACAAATATAAATATTTTTGTTGTTATGTGACGACGAAGCAATATTTTAAACTGTTAATTTACTGTGCCCATATTTGTCGTACGCTATTGCATTTCACTAATTTAGTCAACTCTTTCTTTGTCCGACTCTCTTTTACTAATATTGTTCACTGACAGGTAAGACCGTGTTATGAATGGATGAAAAAAATAGTAAGATAATCATATTTCCAATGTTGTCTCGCCTGTCATTTCTTTGATCCTGTGTGCGTTATATGGAGGCTTAGACGACCTCATTTGCAGGCTAGCTCCATCCTCTCTTTTATCTATAATTGTGAGAACTCTATAATCGTATGTTTCTGTCACAGTTAAACGAACTTTTTATGTTGACGTAATGCTATTAATGAAGTTGATGATATTGATATTGATAATGATTGTAATGATGATTATATGCAGTATTCACTTAGCATTAACATAATTACTGCGATTTTATTACGTTAACTATCTCTGGAGATTATTTTGACTACAGTCGACCTTACTTACGCATTATTGCAATTGCAGGTGAAACAGCCAAGGGAAAGTACCCTCTGGAGGCTTTACGAACAATGCACCAGATCTGTCGAGAAGCCGAGGCAGCCATATGTCATGGGCGTCTACTAGAAGATTTGAAGCAATCGTTACCTCAGCCTGTCGATATGACACACGCCACTGCAATTGCTGCTGTAGAAGCTGCTATTCGGTGCGAAGCTACGGCTATTGTCTGCATAACGACATCTGGAAGGTCAGCAAAATAATTATAAATTACTTTTGTTATTATTTCATAGAGCTGGCTGATAGGATAGTACTGTTTAACCATTATGCCCAGGTTTATGCCGATATATCGAGAAATATCAACATACGAGGCGTTTTTACATATTCTCCTTGATGTTAACCACAATCAATATAAGTTTGCACGGTAGTTGATTATTGAATTTCTAATGCGTGCTAAGCAGATATATGATTTGTTTGTATTTGCATTTACTTACTGTTTGTGCTATTACGTTTTCACCTCCCACATGTTTTTCATTGTTTTGCTTGCGTTTTGCGTAGGTTCTCTGCTTCTTTAAGCGCTTCTGTATTTTTTGCTTCATTTATTATTTTATAGATTATTTTTATTTAATAACTTGTGATTTTTATTGCTAAATTTAAATACGTGTGTGTGCATTGTAACTGACGTCGTTTCAATAAAACTGATTTTATCCATTTGGCCGATGTTTTAAACTAATTTTACTACTCGAGTTTGACTCGTCGGTTTAATGCGAACATTTTCATTTTGAACCCCACTAGTGATTTTATTATGATTGCTCGAATTTTTTAGCTATGATTTGAAGCTTCTAATGTACCGTCCACATTCCTCACCAAAATATATAGTGGGTATAGGGCACAATACCGACTCTTACTTAAGAGTTGCCAGTAAGCACGAGCCGAATGGGCACGTGAGATTATATCTTTCGTTCATGCTGACTTTACTTTATCATTCTGGTTATATTTGAACTAATTTGTTACTAGGTGCGCAACACCTAACACGCAATTGCACGTATATTAGTTTTCCGCAACGCACTGTATCTAAATTCTGATGATGGATTGTAATATTTGTCTCTCGGTTTTTACCAAGTATAAAAGAATAAAAATTTGTTAAAGTACCACCTTGACATCCTTCGTCGATCCACAGTACATCATAAGTTTTAAAAAATAAACTAATAAATGAAATTCGATATTTCATTTAGCCGTATAATTTATATTTATTTCTGACCTTTCAGGAGATGTAGCATGTTTATATGGATAAGTGAAATCAGGCTCCTGCAGACACCTCTAACTCCGATTATGCCTCTTCTTTTTTCTTTTCTAAATCTAAAAAGAACCGCATTATAGATCCTATGCATATGGTGGATTTTGATCATTTCACTGGGCCCAATATCGGGTTGTTAAATATGGAAAATAGCGCAAGTAAACTATTTGTTAAATCTAGATTAGAGTTAAATACTGTTTGTTGTGTAGAATTAATATATATGCAAGTATTTAATAGGTGTTGCGAACCTAGTAACAAATTGGTTCAGTTGTGACCAGAAGGATAAACCAAAGGCAGCATGAACGGAAAGTACAATATCATGCACATTCGTTTCGTGGTTACTGGCGACTCATCAGTAGGAGCCGGTATTACGCCCTTTAACCACTATATATTTGGGTGAGGAATGTGGGATAATAGGACGGTACACGAAACGAATGTGCAAATCTAGATTAGGTTCTAACGTCAGAGAATTTATTGTTCAAACTTTGAAACAAGCTGGTCGGCAATAAGTTCTCGCACTGAATTAGTAATCGGTATGTTTTGCGTATCTGAAACAAAAGTACAACGCACTACTCGCATTACTAAATTGTGTGCATCATCCTTAAATACGTGTTTTTGGCTTCGAACCTCTGGATCCACAGAGATTTCTCAAGCGAGTAAGTGGGGCGTCGATATTGTCTTTAGATCACTAGCTGAAGCTTCTTTAATTGAATGGATTCCTGTTAACAGCCGACTTTGTATGACACGCTTAAGTACATCTACTAAAACAAATGCCACAAGTATTCATCACCGTTTACTTTACGGTGTATCTTTATATGTTCCAGCCGATTGCAGCACATACGACAGCAGAGGGCTTTTTACTCACACCTAAGCTCTTTATTAAGTAATGGAATTTATTTTAGACGTAGTTTTGGTTATTGGTGACCTGCTCAAGTCGGGTGCTTCAGTACCGCAGAGTTTCATTTGGGTTGAAGATACAATTTGAGCTCGATGCGCAATGATAATGGTGAATGATTTTTGGATTGTTTTGTGGAACATGGATTATAATTTTGTAGCACTAAACTCAGACAGTGAGACGTTGCGCCACATGGTGTCACCCTTGCCGCCGGATAACGGTGGTCTCAAATAGATCATATAGCAATTAGTTATAGTTTGCATGGTTACATCCAGGATTGTCGTTGAATATTGGGCGAGTTGCAAGTCTTAGCTAAATGCTCACTAGTTCAAATGCCGACCACAGAAATTCAGTCAAGTTTTTGATGAGTGCTCCATATTCACCAAACCGGTCTGGATTGTTTAATTTATACCGACACCATATAGAAAATAGAAATCCTACCTTTACACTGCAGTTCTAAGTATGTATT
Source organism: Eudiplozoon nipponicum (assembly GCA_029291075.1). Taxonomy (NCBI): domain Eukaryota; kingdom Metazoa; phylum Platyhelminthes; class Monogenea; order Mazocraeidea; family Diplozoidae; genus Eudiplozoon; species Eudiplozoon nipponicum. The sequence continues at coordinate 128,236 of JAQBSW010000178.1, read as the reverse complement.
CATTTGTTTTTATGTAAATTTATGTGCTTGTTCGTGTTTGCATGTAATTCTGCATTTGTATTTGCGCTTTCAGTTAGTTGTATTGTGTACATAGGTAATAAAATTTGATCTCTAGCTTTTATAAAGAGCAAGCTATTTTAGATGAATTGAGATGTGGTGAATAATATTAGCTTTCTGAAGTATATGAACCTGTTCTTATGCTTCAATAACTAAATAAATTATTTTTCAACTCATTGCCAGAAATTTATGATTCGCAAATTTAAGACCTTCTGTAGTAATCACTGGCAGCAATACAAGTGTCTTTAAAAAGTGAAGCTTCACTACCATGTAAAGATTAAAAAAAAGAAATTAAAATGAAACTTCTTTGAGAAACAAAATTTATCTTAAACATAAAAAAATGGTTAACAGAGAGTGATTTATGAAAGGAAGAGTAGTTTAGGTGGAGATACCTAGATAACACATAAATCATCAACTTAGATCTTTTGCATACAGCAAATAAACATTAAAGCAAAGTGACATCTTCAGTATTGCTTCCATGCGTCTTTCACTTTATTGCCTCATAATAAACGACCAAACCTCGCAGTTATCTTTGATCTACTAAAAAAGAAATTAAAGATGATTCTACTAGAAATCTGCAATAAGATCGCCACTAAAATTTGTTCGAAGCTGTCGCCCGGAGTTTTTAACAAAGAATTGGAATACGCGCGTTGACGTGTTACTCGAACATGTCTTGTTCTACTCAGCTTGATTGTGTTTAACTAGCTGATTTCGCCACGTCGTAAACTATCCATCTTGTTTCTTACGCCAAATGGCGTTTGATTGGATTGAAGGCATACGCAAAGCGTGATCGATCAGTACTATCTTTGGATCCTTATTTGTTTGTTAAGCGAGGTCGCTCATTGTTGCTTATTTATTTTTGGTAACCTATACGAACTGTGATCATCAAACACCAGTGGTTGAATGCATCTAAGTGTTTGCAGTCCTCGATTCTAAAGTACTGTTTCACTTGTGTACAACAACCGACCTTTGGGGCAAAGTGAGATACTCACCTCATCTGTCATATTGCCTGAGTAATTGAACTAATTTTGTAATAGGTACGCACTACCTAACGCATAATTGCACTAATTGTAGTTGTTTGCTATCAAGAACATAAATACTGTTTACTTTCTTGAATGATGTTATGATTGTTACGAACATGGGATAACTGCTGTCGATCTAGGCCAGGGTATTAGGCTTTTCTGCAGTAGTAGGTGTTCATACCAGTTTTAATTCAAGATTTTTAGTGATATTTATTTAGCTCCAAAATCATATCATTGCCACGTTTTTGTTTGCTACATATTATTGAAAATTAGTCGGGTCTAAAGCTGGATTGCTATATATTTTCTGAATTTTATTCGTCCTACATTTTTATACACATGCGTATAGCGGATTACATTGCAGATACTGTTCATCAGCCTTGTTTGGCAGACTATCTAAGAGAAAGAAAACAAATACAAACATTCTCACTAGGAATGGGCGACCTAGTGTTCTTTTACAGTCCACGTATAGCCATGAACGACTTATGATTATACGACAATAAAAAAGTCAGTTTTGGTTTTTGTGTATCTCTGCATGATGATGATGATGATGAATTGCACGTTCATGTCATATTGTTTTTCTCAAATGAGCTCTGCTGATGGATACTGTAGATGCCTTTAGCTCTAATGAAATCCCAAACATCATTAACAGTGCTGCCTGCTTTATTTTGGATGCCAAGTTATCCATACGAATGCGCAGTTTATTGTACACTATTGGTCCAGTCTATTCTTCAGCTCCTTTTGCCAGATATTCTGGTCATTATTTTTGTTTTTCGGACGATCGATATACAATTACTGTCTTACTTTTTCAGGGTAATTTGAAAAGTAAAGCTGAACTTTTTATCACTCGAATAAATATTGTCCTAATTTATATCCCGGTACCAAGCATGCCCTAGCTAGTCGTACCGGCACTATTTTCAGGAACATCGCTTTACTAGCTTGGTGTAATCATCCATTCTTAAAAAAATTATGATGCTCCTTTCGATTCTGTGAGCTGATGTCATCATTGGCTGAACTGGTATATACTAACCCGAAGAAAATTTAGTAAGGACAGCTGTTGACGACGATGCCCTATTAGTACTGTAGAAGAATTCTCGCAATCATTAATACTGTGAAATTCCAAATGTTTTTACCTCTCGATTAATCCGACACAAAGCCTTTATTTTTCAAAAATTTACCCTAGACTCTACTGGAATCCTATAAATGGGAACCATAGCTACCTATATGCTTTATAGAATAAACATTTCTGAAATCAAACATTGTAATTTGTGTTCACCAAATTTTTTTTGTATACTGTTTACATATTTAGATCAGCTCACCTTATTGCGCGTCATAGGCCACGATGCCCAATTTTAGCAGTTACAAGACACGCTGTGACTGCCAGACAATGTCATTTGTTCAGGGGTATTCATCCGCTTTATTATGGTGGTAAGTGTAATAAAACCAATTGAGGTGATATTTTTAATGTTGTTTTCTGCGGTAAGCTATCACTTACTCGCCTGCTCATTATTTTTTCGCACATATTTTTTTAAAGAATGCTTTCTTGTGACATCGATTACGGAATTGCTCATAGTATTTTATATCATAAAAAAACAAACACACGGATAAGAAATTAATCATAAAAGTTTTTCTTTGTTTACATTTAAATTCGCATATTTTAATATACTCCTCATCGTTTAATTTTCCATGTGGTTGTGCTCGTTTTTTGTCGAAGTGCAATATAAACAGCATCCTTCCGCAACTACACTTCTATAATGATTTATTCCAGCATAATATACTGATGCATCACTAGTATATGACAATGAAATTCATTGTAAGTGAGAACTAGTTTTCCCGTGCTAGCCGGAGATTCAGACTGTTAATCCGGCCTTCCTTCATTGGCCTGCTTGACATTAACTCTTCCAGCTCTATCGCGCCACCAGTATGCTTGAAATTCATTATGAAAAACCAGCATTTCAACGGTAAGACCTTTTCTCCATTTATTGAAATACTTGTGTGTGTACGTGCCTGTCTGTACGTTTATGGGGGTGTGATTTACTGTATACATGAAAAATCCCAATTATGCGTATATCGATTGTCACACTTGTCAATCATGCGTGCGTTCTTACACTAATTTTGAGTTGTTTTCACAAGCAGCAGTTCGCATTAACTTGCTTTGTTAGTAGTGAGGGCGCAATTATGCAGGATATTCGGCATAAAACTAGTTTTAAAATTAATTATAAAAATGAGTCGGGTTGACGCCTATAAAGTTTAATTGAGTATAGCAGAGGTCGAAAATTGGTGATTGAAATTTCAAAACAGATTCTCAACTTCATAGATAGATCAAGATGGAGTACTGTAATCGGAGTTAAATGTGGAAAGGAACAATAATTTAAAATAAAAACTGACATAGTATCAATCAAGCTAACATAGATTGATGCTATTGAGTTAGAAGAGAAAAATGAAAAAAACGTGAACAGCTCCATTAAAGACAGAGGGATGAAGCTAAAGCCGGTAGAGGGTGTACGGCTTTATTAAATTAAAGTGATCAGGAATAATTACTTTATTTAATATGTTTATCACTCTCTAGTGGCAAATGATTTCCTAATTTGAAATTTATCGTATTGGATTAACTTATTTACGCCATTTTAATTTATATGCATCTCTACCCAAGCAGGTCGTGTTTTTGTTTAATATAATAATATATATAATGATATATAATATGATATATATTATATATATATCATAATATATGTTTTAATTAATATCAACCCTTTGTTGATCGGCTTTATTGTTTACAAATACCACTAATCATTTTTTGGAATCTTACACTTATCCTAGACTCTGATTTAGCTACAACAGTTGCCTCTAAATAAGGTTTACCTAATTAGTAAGTCCATATTTTAACAATTTATTCTTTTGCTATTTTATAAATCCGTAGAATTTATCTTGATACAAATCCTTTTATCACTGACGCTATTATTAATCTTGTCGGTTATGAAGCGTGTCAGACATCCGAACTAAAAATGCGTAAATTGGATCCACGGGGAGCTTTCATTACTTTACTGCTAACATGAAAATTTTGTAAAAAGGTGGCTTTTGATGTCACCATTGTATTATCTATGCCGAATTCCCAGTCAAAGGTATAAAAATGTCTGTCCTGACGACTAGTAAATCGCATTTAGCCTTACTGATATCTTTATCTTGAATTTAGAGGTAACTGAAGCGATAAATCTATCCTTAACCGTGAATCTACGTTAATGATCTAATTGATTCTGCTAATGACAGTCTTCATTTACTGTGTTATCATAAACTATCTACGGGAGCAGTAATAAACAGAGTTGACTACTTCATTATTTTAATTAAACTATAAGTTTCTTCATCACACACCCTGGTCTCTCGGCTATATTCGTTAGTCCTTTATTAGTCCGCTAGAAAAGCCTACATTTTATTATATGACCTTGTCTGCACTGAAAACTACTTTATTAGAGACTGTTACTTCCGTTTGTGTATTCAACTTGTGTTACCATGCATATAATTATCTTCAAGCTGTGTTTTTTTATTGAGATGTGCCTGTTAGAATGCTCTGTTGTTTGGACTTGTAGTAATTGATTCCACTATAGCCCTCTTTGCGAAAAACTGCAGTCTCTGCTTATACATGGGTACGCGAATTTTGTAATTTACTTGACTCATGTGTATTACTTATGTTAATATTTCCTTTTTATCCGTTCTCCCTTTGCACTTATTTAATTGGCTCAGATGCAGAGAATTTAAAAGGAGTTGTGACCGCATAAAAAAAATTAAAGCTACATTTGTCCATTCAAGTACCATCAAAGGCTGTTAGTAGTCCATTTTGCTTAAGATATCAAGAATTATGCTCCAATATTAAGGAGGTAGCGTCATTTTTCTTCTATCCCGAGCGTTAATACATGGCAGTTATCGTTTGAATCGGCAAGTCCATCAAAAGTTGTTTAAATGCGAGGAATATATGTCTACCAGAATTACCGGAAATTTTCATTTATACGTTGCTTGGAAAACTGATTATAACTCGGCATTTTAATTTAAAACGCGTTATGAAAAATATTTTCATGCATTATCTTTCTTTTCAGAGGAACGTACTCACGAGTGGACTGAAGACATGGATAAACGTATCAATTTCGCTATTGAGTATGGCAGGAAACGAAACTTCCTTCATGACAAAGACTACGTCATCGTGGTGACGGGATGGAAGGCCGGGTCAGGTTCGACAAATACACTTCGCGTAGTCAACATCGAAAGTTGCAGCAATCAGTCAATCATCTGCACTCCGTCAATCTCAAAATTTAATGATTAGTTATCCTTTCTATTTTCCCACATCAAACCTGTTTATCGTGATACTGAAGTAGATTTAGAAAAACATTAACAATGTCATAACTATAAATGTCCTAATTTATCTTCAAAATTACTGTTCTCAAAACTGTTAAAACCTTGACATATCATATTGCTAATCCTGTTTAGTTGGTTATTTTTTCATTACCAAATTTTCTTTTGTTGCCATACTTTTATTTATATATATCTAATTATTTTGATGAAAAAAGTACATTCTGGAAAAAATAGAGAATAATAAATCTTGTTCTCATGTTATCTTACCTTTTAAGTGAGCTTATATACATTGTTACCTCACTGACATGCTGTGTAATGAGCTAGAATCTCATTCGTTTTATATAAAACGAAAGAAAAAAATAACATGCCTTTTCTGAATTAATAAACCTAGTCAAAAGATGCAATTTGTTCATTTTACATTCTGTTTTGGCGCCTATTGGTAACGTCTTGTCCACTGTACGCAGTCTTTTATGTGGATACATTCACTGAGTCTGCGATTCATTTTTAAGTGAGTGCACCGATGGCGTCTGTGTGCGTTTAGTCGTATATTTGCGAGTGGATAAGTTTCATATTAAAAGCGTAGGATTAGCCATGATTTCCACCTTGTTGCAGAAAATGTAAAGATAAGACTAATAAACAAATAATTTAGGAAAATCGGTCATTTCGTCAAAAGAATGCCGTTTTAGTATTTTTAGCATGTCGTCCACCCGAATTTGTAATTCCAATAGCATTTATTTATGAATAGTGGATTGGGTCAATTTTAGTATTATAAATACGTCAATTATTTGTGGGCTGTAGAGAATCACTGCGAGTTTATAGATTGCCAAATGAGCGCTGGTTATATAGTCCCTGTTTAGTTGTACGTGCTAGCATGCATTGTACAAAGTTTGGCCAATTATAATTTAGTATATTACATTTTTATCAGCATTGGCGCGGCGTGCTGCTTGAAAGCATTATATCACATTCCATTAACAGACTGTGGAAAGCAGTACGGGATTTAAATTTATTAATTTATCCATGCATGCGAGCATATTAAGTCCTATTAAATTTGCAAAATGTTGCATTTTCAAATTGAAATTACGTTATTTTCCGGACGAGTCTTTTTATTCAAGGCATACGTCGATCAGATTAAAAATAACTATTATCGTCCTCTTAAATTTTGGATACATAACTTTAATTAACAAATTGTATACACAACATTGTTCAAGTCACTATTACCATTCTTCATCAACAAACCCATCAAAGAATTCACTCTCCGTATCTAAGTTTAGCGGTTGGGTATTTTCGACGCCAAACATGGCCGGATCTTTGTACCATCGTATGATTCAGTATCGTTGCTGCTGCTTGGCTGTTCATTGAGGATTTCAGCCTTCACGATACCACGGATGATAGTTGAGAGCGAAACTTTGTTCTATGCATCGACAATCCATTGGCAGATAGTTGCGTAAATAGTTCGGCGTTGCCTCCTCGTGCTGGTAAAGGTTTTCTCGCTTTTTTGGGATCCAATGTTCAACGTAGCTAGCAATCGAACCTTGAAATACTTATTAACACTGATATCTGGCAGTTGAAATAATAGCGAGCTGTGCTTTAGTTTTCTTTGCTTGGTATTCGATGGTATCGAGTTGTAAATCAATAGGGATGGAGGAAAATTGAGAAAACCACTCGATCTCCTGACAGATGTCTCGCAGTCACTCGGCTATATTCTCCTCTGTTCAATCTTTTGGGTTCCTCTTGGAAATGACTATTGATAGTTGTTTCTTGATATTGGCCTGGCAACCGAGGACGGCTTCTCATTCCATGTTGTGCGTATATATATATATATATATATATATATATATATATATATATATATATATATATATATATCACACTAGTCCCTGTTTCTCGACAATACGGCCGCGGGGATGTCGCAAGGTAGAGGCAGCTTTTCTGTATTTGTGACGTCTGGCTGAATCTTTTCAATAATCTTGTTCTTGCAGTAGGTGTGAGGATGGCTAGCTTTTTCCGTAATTCGGTTGCAAATATTGCGAGATGGTAGTTCTTAGCCGGATAGAGATTTACGGCTTCATCAATCAAAAACACCACAAGAGACATCATTTATAATTGTTAATTTCATGTCACATGCCGTCGTTGTTGTCTTGAGTCGAATTGAGACGCCAGTGCGTGCGACTGGCGGTAGTTTTGCTATGTTGTCCGACGACTGGTTAAATACAATGGAATTGGTGTTTATTTCAAGCTCGCAAATTGGATTTAAAGAATTGTTACCACCACCCGCGCAATCAACTATTGTTTAATTTGAATTCAAAGTTGTGAGTTTGATATAGACACCAATCCTATTGTATATACATATAATGTAGCAAAGGCAATTCATCCAGTATACAGGTTTTTTCCTTATTTAAGCTCTGCAGGTACCGTCCAGAATTTGCGGTTAACAAAGCTCAAACCTAGGCATGTCTGTTTCTGAGCCTGATTTTATCCACAGCCACACACAAATTTTAGTTATATACTTACTCATAATGGTGGGTACTTTTCTTCATGTGGAGCACATGACATCTCTTTAGACCTTGTATTCCAATTATTCATCCACAATCTGTCATTAAGAAACATGTCATGCTACCTGAGGAAGTGACATTTAATTAAATATTCTTATAATTAAACGATCAGCAATTTCGCGGCGGTGGTGACAATTACTCGAGCAAATTAGCATCACTAGTCTTAATTTGTTGAAGTTCTTTGGCGTGAATAAATCACTAGTCATGATTTCTCACGTGTGTTACGTTCTCGCAGCAAAATCGGTTTAAATGTTATGTACGTGATAGAACAGATATTTTAACCGACTCTTCCAATGAAACACATTGTATACGAGACCAACAGTAGTGGAATCAGCAGATCTGATTTTGCATACCATATATATAAATTGCGATGTGATCCTTGTTAGTGAGTTTTATAGCATATTATGATAATAATTGAGGGGCGAAACACGACCATATGTACAACTTTCGGCAATCTCGCTATATTGTGCAATTAGATTTATGTTTATTTCAAGCAAGCCCAATTTAAATTAGAGAATTCACGTGTAACTTGGTTAATGTGTGTACAGTGTAGCATGATGAAGAAACCGATGTAGCGAATAAATTCATCTGGCCACAAGATTGCTGGTCTATCTTTTCTGAAGTTCCAAACATTCATCGGAGTACTCTTGGTAGTCTGGCCAGCAAGACGTACAAGTGGTCTTATGGAGTACCGCCACATCATTGGCGTTCCCTAATGACGTTTGAGAATGATAATTCATCAAAGCAGACGAATTGAAGTATTCATCGTGCAAATTTTTCTGCTGATTTGTCAGGTTTTTGCTCGGATAAACAATAGCTTTAGCTTTAGCTTTACTGCGGCTGACTCCTTTTGGAGGATAAGCCGGCTCCACATGGAGTTTCTTGGGAATTTGGCACAAGTGGTGTCCCCTCACCACTCGGCTTTTTGATCGACGACGCACCTCTAGCCTTTGCACATCCAAGCGCAGTCTGCAAGGCAGCAGTAAGTTGCATGGTTGCCGGTGGCTGTTGAGAGCTCATTCGCCATTCGGAAGTACGGGGTACTGTCCAGGAGTCCATGTAATCCTGTGGCTGTTGAACCCTTTTGTGGCGGGGAACACACGCCGAGTCATGGTGCCGTCGTCGGGCTCATGTGGTATTTTATAGGAGATCCGATTGCCGGTCGGAAATCCACCACGCCCTGGTGACACCACCGCCATAGCCCCGTTAGCCCATGTACGATCGGCCTTCAAAACATGGTTGACACCGTCGTACCACGTTGAGGAGGGGATGGACTTTACGACGGGGATAAACAATGACCTTGATTCTAACGATAGAATACGCCGATTTACGATGTCAGCTGAGTTTCGTCATCTTACTAGCCTAAAATGAGTATCGATAGTATGTTTTATTTGTTTTGTGTTTTGAAATGAATAGCCTATTACAAATTAGTTAACATAATTGGAAATAGGCAGCTGTAGTTTTGCTAATACGTCTGAGAATATAAGTAGTAGCTAATTTGTCTTCTGTTATAAGACGTTTTGGTTCGGCGAACTTGATATCTTGAATAAGAGCGCCGTTCAGCACGATCTTTGAGACAGGATGATGATGTTCATCATCATCAGACAAAGCCACACAAAAGCCAAAATTGACTAAAGTTGCACTGCCATATAACCATAAGAAGCGAACATTGTAATTCATATTTTTCATCAAAAAGTGACAACTGTAGTTCGTATTTTTCATCAAAAAGCGACAACTGTAGTTCGTATTTTTCATCAAAAACGGTCGTCATATCTAATAATCATCCTGTTATATATGGACTGTAAAGGAACAGTCCACATATAACGGGAGGATAATTAGATATAACGACTGATTTTTATGAGATTTTTAAATTACTTGACTATCTTCGGTAAATAACTTTAAGTACAATTATTCCTTTGGAAAATGATCACTACCGATGCTTCGCATTTGAGCATAAAATTCTAAAAGTTTGTTATACTTCCAAGTCGCCTCCAACTCGTAGGCCACATTAGGCCAGTGTCGCTTTTCACCTGCTGTGTAATAGACATCAAAAGTGGGATGTTCCGTTGTTTCGCAGCAGATTTTGTGCGTGTGCAAACAGCCAACATGTTCTCAGGTATTTTCACTGGAAGAAAAGGATAGACTTGTGAAGTCCCTTCTATCGGCTGAGGTTCTTGGGGCACAGTAATAAGTAAATAATAGATGTCTCCGTGGGTTGCCTGCTCACTTGCATCCGTTTTGAGCGCACGAAAACTTTTGCGAAATACGAGCAGAGGCGTTGAACAGAATTTTAATTAGATTTTAGGGCCTACACATTGTGAAAAATTGCTGGCCGCAGTGCTGTAAAATTAACTACACAACAACCACATTAGGGTTAAGGGCTAGATTTGAAAGCGTGATGCCGATTTACTACTATTTCCAGTCAGTGTCTGTCTGAATGCAGTTCCGTTTTCCGTGTAGTCTTGCCAATGGCGTTTGAATCACCAGCATTACAAAGGATGTTCTGCCATTGCTCAAGACTGGAGGCGAAATCGGCTAAATCTTCAGAGTGAATGGTTAACAGTTGTTGCGTGCAAATGTTTCTCTTCCAAAGCATACATGAAAAATAGAATAATCTAACCGAAATCTAATAAGACGCGTCAATTGAAATGTTTACTGCGCCAATGGCTAACAGATAGACAACGCCATACCTAGAAAAAACTTGTGTTTGGCTAGGTGAAGAATCGTATTTTCAAGTGCGCTAGGCTGAAATGAGATATTGGGGAGTGCTCCAAGCAATTCTGGCCTTTGTGGAATTAATTATGTGGATGAAGGAATTTCTTTGTTGCCAACCTGGATTAATTGAAATTACCTGATGTATGTTTTAACTAACGCAGCTTTCATTGTTCCAGTAATTTTCTTTTGGCAAAATATTTCGGCCTAACTTACCGTAGGCCTTCATCAGTTGCATTTCACGAAACAAATGAAGCAAGCGCGTTATTTCCTCTAGTCATACCTCAGATTGACCTTTCATTACATATTCGCGTGTCACATGTGTGTGTGAGTGTGCATTTTCATAACTGCTGTTTTCATCTAACTAATTTAGACAAGAGTGGCTGAATAATAATTTATCAATTGCATGCGATAACTATTCGTTTTACACACTAAATTTAAATGACGTAACTGAGATGGGGGAGACCCATAATTCAAAAACACTCGTCATAAATACATGCCATGAGTGATAACACCAGAAGTCCGAAAGCTAATGCATATGTTAAATTACAATTTAAACAACTAGGTTGTACTAAAGATAGAGAAGTTAATAACAGTTATTGGCGCACGTCACGCATGTCCATGTGTATGTGTATGCATAACTAAAAACTTTGGTTAAATTATTTTATTTTGATACACATGTACGTACATCTAAATGAAACTGCAGTCAATAGACATTAATTTACCCTTTGCACGCGTCAGACAAATTATTACTTATAAATATTGTATTATTAGAATAATTTCAATAGGTAGGGTGGGGGTGCAAAACAGAAAATTAGGGTTGAAATCACTAATTGTTTTAAAATCAAACGAATAGTTAGAGATGAAATTTTGAAGACTTTATTCATAATAATTGATTATTCATTTCTTGAATAAAAGCCCACTAATTAGTCAATCTTAATCTGATGTTCTTAATCTTTTACTGGAGCTAGCTTCAGTTACCAATTCATTTCTTTGGATCTGACAATAAGTGCTCGTCTTTAGAAAAGCAAATAAGGCTCCATCAACTTCGTTGGCTCGGTCACGTTTTGCGTATGCCCTCATTCCGATTGCCCAATAGATCTCTGTTCTCTCATCCAGCACCAAATTGGCGTAAGAAACAAGGTGGGCAGATTTTGACATGGCAGAAATAATTAAAGTCACTTACATCCAAATTGGGTAGTATAGGATCCACTCATCTTCAGGGATGGGGTCCTCGTACACATCACAGTTCTTGGTTAGAAACCCTTAGCGATATGGCAGCGAATCGAGTTCAGTGGCGATCTTGTTACAGATGTATAGTAGAATCATCTTCGTAACTTTCTTTTCTTAGTAGGGCAGAGTTAGCTGCGAGGTTCGGTTTGTTTATGACGTGATACAGTGAAATCCGCAAGGAAGCTGTGTTGCTGATGTCGCCTTGCCCGAATGCTAACTTGGCCATAATGGTGTTGTGAAGAGGTTTAGTTTGCCTCATTTCTGTGAGTTATCCTGATAATTTTACTCATAGTAGCAAGGTTTTCCTTCTCTACCTCTCTCCCTCTCTCGTAAATCTCAATAATAATTTATCTAAATTCACTTATATACTTTTTTTCACTCCTTATGGTTATATGGCAGTGAAACATTAGTCACTTGACTTTTGTGTAGCTGGAAATGATGATGATGACCAATTCATTAGCTAATGCAGTATTCCAATTCGGACCTAAAGGTTTTTCAACAGCTGTTTCATTCATAATATTATCTCTAGATTTAATTTCTATAGATTCCCTAATGAATCTCGTCACCCTATTACGACTACATATTGCTTTGCATTTGCATTCCTCCTAGTTGATAATATGCCCATTTTGGATGTAAAAATAATTAGAAATGGTCAGAAATTGGGAAGAGATATTTATAGGCAGGATACTTGTTCAGGAAGCCTTCTTAATTTCAAGTCCAATCACCCGTATCGTATGAAAGTCGGTATGTTAAAATAATTAACATTAAGTCTTAAGTTAAAAGATATAAAGCATAGGAAGTTAGAATTAGGTAGACTACGCGATATATTCAAGACTAATGGTTACCCTCCTCATTTAATAGATGCAACAATGAGGGACGTGGTGAAGAAATTTAATCCTAGTTTGTGGTATATAAAAGCGGATAAGGAGAAGGAACAGCGGAAGGTCATGGTATTACCGGACTCTATATTAAGTAGGAAAGTGAAATCATTAGCTTTAAAATACAACATAAGGACCGTTTTAAAACAGCTCCTTACACTTGACACTATGCTCCCTAACCAAAAAGAAAAGATTGAACCCTTAGAAACATCAGGAGTGTACGAGATCCCATGCAATTATTGTAGTCTCAAGTATGTTGGTGTGACCATGCGCCCAAACAAAGTAAGAAGAGGTGAACACAAAACTGCGTGTAAGTATGGACATATTGCTAAATCAGATCTTGCTCGTCATGTAGTGGAGACTGGACATACTATCAACTGGGAGGAATACAAACGCAAAGCAATATGTAGTCGTAATAGGGTGACGAGATTGATTAGGGAATCTATAGAAATTAAATCTAGAGATAATATTATGAATGAAACAGCTGTTGAAGAATCTTTAGGTCCGATTTGGAATACTGCATTAGCTAATGGAAGGAAAAGACGATTGCATGAATTGGTAACTGAAGCTAGTTCCAGTAAAAGATTAAGAACATCAGATTAAGATTGACTAATTAGTGGGCTTTTATTCAAGAAATGAATAACCAATTATTTTGAATATAGTCTTCAAAATTTCATCTCTAACTATTCGTTTGATTTTAAAACAATTAGTGATTTCAATCCTAATTTTCTGTTTTGCACCCCCACCCTACCTATTGAAATTATTCTAATAATCCAATATTTTTTAAGTAATAATTTGTCTGACGCATGCAAAGGGTAAATTAATGTCTATTGACTGCAGTTCAATTTAGATGTACGTACATTTACCTGATTATCGGGTTGCGATCCGATTTGTTTGCATCCGCTGGATCAAAAACCAGAAAGACAGCGGATGCAAACAAATCCGATCAACCAATAATCAAATATTATATTCCCTGTCGCGCAACATGTTTCTTTTAAATCTTATGTACGTACATTGTATCAAAAATAATTTAACCAAGTTTTTTAGTTATGCATACACATACACATGCACATGCGTGGCGTGCGCCTATTTAATAGTATTCCTATAACTGTTATTAACTTGTCTATTTTGAGTACAACCTAGTGGTTTGAATTGTAATTTAACATGTGCATTAGTCTTTCGGACTTCTGGTATTATCACTCATGGCATGTTTTTATGACGAGCGATTCTGAATTATGGCCTCCCCCATCTCAATTACGTCATTTACATTGGGTGTGTAAAACGAATAGTTATCGCATGCAATTGATAAATTATTATTCAGCCACTCTGGTCTAAATTAGTTAGATGAAAACAACGGTTATGAAAATGCGCACTCACACACACACATGCGACACGCGAATATCTAATGAAAGGTCAGTCTGAGGTATATAAATATTATGACTAGAGGAAATAACACACTTGCTTCATTTGTTTCGTGAAATGCAACTAATGAAGGCCTACGGTAATCTAGGCAGAAATATCTTGCCAAAAGAAAATTACTGCAACAATGAAAACGCAGATCAGGTAAAGTTATGTGGATATCGCTCAGGTTTTATTCACCGGTTGTAAAAGACCTATAGGCTCACGGGGCCAGAGCTGTCGCATTCCAATAGGCCATTTGGTAACTACCTTGGGCTTAAGTGGCGATCATACTCGAAAAAGGCTGATCAAAGCCAATCGGATGTATTTTGGATTTATATTCCAACAAAACGGAAGTAGCGTCGCCAGTCGGTGTCGTCTCACGCAAGCACTGACGGTAGTTTTGTTCAACGACTGGTTAATTACAATTGGATTGGTTTTTATATCAAACTCACAAACTTTGCTTAAAGAAAATTATCACATGCTCATCCAAAATCTTTCTTGATATTCATTGATAGATATGTCGATTGATACACTGGTCGTTCTTTAAAAATCTTCGCTCCTTTTATTAAGCGCATATCACTAGATCAACATCACTCAGAGCATAAATCTTTTTAAAGCTAGCAGATAATTTCCCGGTGGATTGCTTATTTTTCAACAAATACCGAAAATCCAGACTAAAATTGATACGACTCTGTGTTAGTTGGTGGTGTAGAACTTGGTGTGTTTTTGAAATAAGGAGGGCGATTGTTGAAAAAGACGACTGGCTTGACGATCACATTCTCACGAAGACTTTTTGGCGAGTGTGTGATAATGTTTTCATCGGTAAAGAGTGTAGTTACAACGGGCCAACATAATCCGGTGCAAATATCTTTCAAAAAAATGTTGGTACTGTCTTATTTTGCATATCAAGGACTCCACGGTAATATTGTTCCTACTCTGGAATCACATTAACAGCCTTTATACGGCGGTCACAATTCCATGTTCATAGACAATGTTTTGATTTTATTATCCGCCCTGCAAGACCCAGGATAGAAATTTGAAATATCTTAAACTGCGCGCCGTCCGACGTAATGTGTCACCAATATTTGTTATATTACTCATGGTTATCTATGAGTCATAGCTGCACACTAGATCGGACATTCCAAACCACAATTATTTATCTGTATTTTCAATCATCCTCTCTTAGATCACCTATTTTCCAAAACTCGCAAGCACTATCTGTCAATACTATCAGATCAGTTAAGACGCTAGTCAAAGCAATTCAGCATTTTCCTTTTTTACAAGCAGTTCTACCACGTACACGTCAATAGTCGGACTTTGTTTCGAGACGTTCGCCGTTGGCAGTATCAGTAGAGCAGCACTGACACCGGATTCCAGCCGTGACAACTTTGAAATTCGGTAATTGATTTAAGACAGAAAGTAGCGCAGCCATATATTACTCCATGTCTTCATTCGAGTTAAAGGCCAATTTATCGTATATATTAATATAAACAAAATAAAGAGCACTGTGGAAAAGCAAAAAATAAAAATTGTTTTTCATGTTGCTAAAGGCGCCACATGGTAGCAGCAATTCCCGATCTAATCGTGTCTGAACATTCAAAATACTACAAACAATTTTTTGCATGCATGAATAGAGATTTCTCTCTAGTATAGGGCCCCAGAAGAAGCAGAAACAGATTTTGACTGGCTAGATGCTCCAGCTACATAGAGAAGTAAATTCAAGCCAAATCCATTGATATTTACGCTTAGATTCCAGTGCTCATTAATGATCGGCTACATGAACGCTTATTAACTCGTCAATTGCGAATATGCGGGCGTCAATTTAAACAATTTTTTTCTTTATACGATATTAAAGGCTCAGTTTTAGCCGAGACTGATCATTTGTATTTGGATGGCCTGAAGCTGTTTTATGATTTTCGGCCGCAATTCTCTGCAGAATGCAAGATAAGTTCTATCTCAGTATGTCTTATTAACACCTCTGTGAAGGGCAAACCTTGCGCACAATTTTATTGGTCACGAAATATTAAACGTTGTGTCAAGTGCCATTAGAAAACCGGTGACCATCTAAGGTGAGGTTAAAATGTAAATCTAAGAAAGGCGGCCAAAGTTTTTTGTTCTTACGGGATTTCCTGTCTGCCATTTCCATTGTTGATGTGACAGTTGCGATTTGATAAACAAAATTTTGGCGACGTTACACCGGAGTCTTATTTTTATGTGCTTTAGACTGTAACAGTGTGTTCTAGCTTACAGAATTTTCAGGCGTCACTTTCCACCACTGTAGATCTTGCAATATTAGGGTTATTGATTAAGACTTTGTTTTCTGTTACGTTTTAACTGAATTTTATATATATATATATATATATATATATATATATATATATAATGTCTACTGCCTTGGAATATTACACAGTATATTACTTGTTATTAAGAAAAACAAATTTAATTTCATAGTGGATAATTGGTTACTTTGTAAGTGTAATTGCGTATGTGTCTGTGTGCGTGCAGGAATCACTCTCATTGTATTGCAAAGTGATATCTGAGGTCTAGTCATTCTTGTATTGATGGATTGAGAGCTAACCAATTGTTTGCTACGTAGACTGTTACGTGTACGAATGGTTTTTCCCTGCTTTCCTAAATTTTGTTTTGTCCCCTTGGTAACAGCGAAGGGTGTGCGGATTTCAGTGTTGAATTTTTCATTTTTTTGAAATTTCTGTCGCTGATTCCAATGGTTGTGATACCGTTTATGAAGCTGTTTTTTTCTACTTCAATATTTTACCAATCTGTCTCAGTGGTTAAAGCACCAGATTCTGAAGCAGACGTGCTCAGGTTCGAGCCCTGTCTGTGGCAACTTCTGGACAGTACGTGTTGAGTTCTCAATAAGGACAAAACCGGACTACAGGATGAATTGCCCTTTTTATACCTTAAAACTTCTTAGTTTATACTGACATATGTATGTAGTTAATTGGAAAGGTGTTTATATCAAGTTCACTTCCTTGATTATAGTAAATTTAATCACCACCCGCGCAACCAATTTAGTTTAATCTGATCTAATGTCCGTTGAGGCTGGTCTACTGGGTGTTCGGACTTGCCTGGATGCTAGTAAATTATTTTTGGATTTGTGATTCGTGGCCAGTCGATTAGATTATCATTTTGATGAAACTTTTGTCTCCTGTTGTTTTATATAAAGAGTTTCATATAATTCTATATATATATATATATATATATATATATATATAATTTTTTAGATTTTGCGTTGTGTAGAATCTAGAGATTGGTTTAACTGGCTGGGTTTCCTGTTTAAAATATATGAACGAAAGGTGTAAAGTTTCGTTGTTATGGAAGCAGTTCAAAACGGATTGATGGTGGGACAATGAGGAGGCCCCTATCTCTAAAGTTGGCTGAGATTTAACAATAATTGTTTGCGCGGCTGAGATTTCCCCGGTAAATTTCTTTTTCTTTTTGCACATGGAAAGGGTACTTTATATTTTATTAAAGCTAATATTCCAGAAGGAGTATTCTTAGTTTATTCGCCTAGACAATCGTTAATTTGGCTAAGCAAAATTAATGAAAAATTTCATTTTCATATATTTTACTGATAGCTACTGAGAGTAGCTTTCTGGGAGCATTGTTAATATTTTAAATAGAACGACTACATGAAAGTTTGTCTAGCAAGAAGAATGATCCGATAATACCCCGTCCCAATTCCAGTTCCCTTATAGTTTTAATTGAGCACACACAGTTCTGTCCATTTACTTTACTTTACTTTACTGCGGCTGACTCCTTTTGGAGGATAAGCCGGCTCTCTTGATTTCATGGAGTTTCTTGGGAATTTGGTACAAGTGGTGTCCCCTCACCACTCGGCTTTTTGATCGAGGACGCACCTCTAGCCTTTGCACATCCAAGCGCAGTCTGCAAGGCAGCAGTAAGTTGCATGGTTGCCGGTGGCTGTTGAGAGCTCATTCGCCATTCGGAAGTACGGGGTACTGTCCAGGAGTCCATGTAATCCTGTGGCTGTTGAACCCTTTTGTGGCGGGGAACACACGCCGAGTCATGGTGCCGTCGTCGGGCTCATGTGGTATTTTATAGGAGATCCGATTGCCGGTCGGAAATCCACCACGCCCTGGTGACACCACCGCCATAGCCCCGTTAGCCCATGTACGATCGGCCATCGAGACATGGTTGACACCGTCGTACCACGTTGAGGAGGGGATGGACTTTACGAGTTCTGTCCATTGGTTACTGTGAAATATGCTTACGTTGTAGATTGCTTGTAAGAACCCCTGAGTTTGCAGAAAACTATAATTTCACCTAGATTCATGTACTCTAAGAGGCAAGAAACAGTTTCTTGTTTAAATAAAGTTTGTGAGCACAGAAACCACACGACGAGAAGAGAACGAATAAGCCGATAGAGCACGTGATTTGTCTTGTTTTGGTACGGCTGGAAAGTGTACCATTGTAATAGACTTGAACAGAATATGAAATATGTGTTAATTTAAAAGCATAACGTTTCAACAGTAAGTTAGTAGAATACCAATAAGTTTAAACGGGCAAACGCTTTCGTCAGTTTTCATCTGGAAGTAAATATTTTCTTTCATTTATAGATGATTAAGGTAATCCACGAGAGAATTTAATCCTATCAATTTCTTAAGTTTTGCCTTTAGAATAACAAGAGATTCTTGACAGATTGCGTAAGAATTTTACACGTAGTATGCCTAGGTTGATCTTGTTATTTTATTGATTAATAATATTAAGTGATCTGTCGTAATTCCCTCTGATTTGTACATTTTACTATCAACAATGTTATCATCACTAACAGAAATAAAACAGCCATTAATATCTGGTGCTTCACTGTCATATATATCATATACATATATATATATATATATATATATATATATATATATATATATATATATATATATATATAACCATGAGTAAAATAAAAAAAATTAAAAATTAGTTTTTTTAAATGCACGACTAAAATTATAATTTGAAACAAAACAATTGTTAATGAAGAACAATTTATGAATGTGGTGTTTTATTTCAAATGGATATACATATCTGGATAACACACATAATTGGGGTAACCAAAGTATCTACACACACATACCTGTATGAATAAGTCAGCTTTAAGGCGAGCGTCATCCGAAAACAATATACAATACGAACTAATTTTTTACAAATGGCTAGATATTTTATTAATGCTATGTACTAGTGAACATCTCTGTTGTTGTTTACTGTTATTATAATTTCTTTATCATAAAAATTATTGTTAATTTGCTCTTATTACACAGAACACAACTGAACTTAAAATTAGCCAAGAATATTTTTTCTCATAAATTTCAAATTTTCGCCCAAAAATTCATCCTTCCAAATTAAATCATTGCAGGTATCAGGCGTGCTAGAAATCGTCTCGCATACATAAAATAAGTTCCATCCAGTAAACGAATAAAAACACTTACATACTTTTTTAAATATCTTTCCTAAATATCTTGACCTTCTATTAACTGAAATAAGAATGCAGACTTCAGGTAAGAGTTAATCCAATTTTAGCCAGTCTCATAATATAGCTAAGCTACTGTCAGTTATAAGTGAGGACAAAGTTTAATCATATTTTTTCATCATAAGTGCAGAAAAGAAAACTGACAAACATCGATTAAGCTGCAGCGAATGTAAATAAATTTGTAAAGCTAAAATGTGGCCGCAACTCACAGTTGTCGCATGTGCACCGCTCGTGATCGAAATACCCACCAAACCATTTTTAGTTAACCACGATAAAACAGTTTAGACAAAGTTTAGGTATATTTATTTAATAGTACTTCAATGTAACCATCACCGATTGTGCAGTTGTTCATAATAATGGTTTCGATCAAATTTGCGGACATGAGATAGACGTCGCTCCTACTATTTAAACAGGTGAATTGTACAGTAGAACTACTGCACTAACAGTTATTCACCGGTTTCAACATTTCTTGTTCATTGATGATTACCACGATTTGCGATCAAGGGTTGTCGCTTTACCCTATCAGTTTCGCAAACATCCGATTGATCCTCATTTCCAAGTACGCGTCGAGTTAGTCTTCGTGCTGGCTGGATGCTGATTCGTCCATTTCCTCCTAAGGTTTCAACATCATTCATACTAACCACTGGAAATGAGGTACGATCTAATCTTCGTTGACTGGCAATGTTTCGGATCGGCATTTCCCGTTCCATCATCAGGTCTCTAATCACACTAACACTTATTTGCCTTTTTCAACATTCCCTGTTCATTGTCTGTTTATTACGTGATACAGTGAAACCTGCAAAGAAGCTGCTTTGCCAATGTTGCCTTGCCTTAAAGCTGACTTGGCCATAATGGTGTTGTGTACAGGTTTAGCTTGCCTCACTTCTGTGAGTTATCTAGATAAATATACTTTTAGTTACTAGGTACTCCCTCTCTCTCTCTCTCTCTTGTAAATCTCACTATAATTTGGGCGCCAAAGTTATTATTTTTGTCGTTAGTTATAAAAGATATTTTTGTTTTTTTGTTCCGCTTCTCACGGTTGCATAGCAGTGAAACATTAGCTACTATTTTGTATTAGATGTTG
Organism: Eudiplozoon nipponicum; assembly: GCA_029291075.1. Taxonomy (NCBI): domain Eukaryota; kingdom Metazoa; phylum Platyhelminthes; class Monogenea; order Mazocraeidea; family Diplozoidae; genus Eudiplozoon; species Eudiplozoon nipponicum. Next base: position 107,456 of record JAQBSW010000178.1, on the reverse strand, counting down.
CGCACCTAGTAACTTACTAGTTCAAATATGGCTAGAAGGATAAACCAAACACAGCATAAACGGAAAGTATAATGTCGGGCACATTCGTTGCGTGCTTACTGGCGACTCATCAGTAGGAGCCGGTATTACGCCCATTACGCACTATATATTTTGGTGAGGAATGTTGAAAAATAGTTTCTATTAGCTTTTATTTGGCTGTGCATGATGACGTTCATTGTCAGATTTCAACATGGATGTGGTTAACGATAAAGAAATAACAGGTAATGTACACAGTTATTTCAATCAAGATTGCGAGCTTGAAGTAATAATCATATCCATTGTATTTGACCAATACGTGTGACTGACGGCAGGTTTTCCATGATGCGTGACTGTCTTCAAGCTCGCAAACTTGATTGAAAGAATTGTTATCACCATCCACGCAATCAATGATTGTTTAATATGTGCAGTTTTGGAGAGGTATGATACAACTGTCAACGTTATTAGTCTTACATGGTGTGGATAATTTCATTAGGCACAGTTTATGTATTAGTAACGTAAATACATTTCATATTGAGGCGTAGCCTTCTTACAAATCATACTTAATCAGCAAAGTCGAACCGTGGATTTTTAAACATTCACTTGAGAAAATTAATGGGAGTTAAATTTCTCTTGTTCTTTATGTAACAACAAAATAGATGGTGATATACACCAACAGATTTATTCGCCATTTTATATATATATATACATATATATATATATATATATATATATACATATATATATATATATATATATATATATATATATATATATATATATATATATATATATATACGGAATTCTAAGTTCTACGTAGATTATGCACAAATTGCTAGTGTTTTTTTAAATTTATATGCTCAATTCGTACCTATTTCTTGATTTGAACATGAGCGGATATCTGCCTGGTAGGAGTGTCTCCGTAAAAAATATGTTGGAATTTTGCATAAATGTTGTCTACTTAATCGGCTCTATCTATTCTTAAATTCGCTTGTTGATCAATAAAGTCCTGCTATGAAGAATTATTTCATGGTCGTCAATAAGTAGTTTTAGACTGTTCGATTGTTGCGAGTTGCTTCATTTCTGTAACTTTCAGAATGTGTTTAATTAAGAGTTGAACATTATTTTTGCATTGCATGTCCAGTTGTCATTGCATTTTAGTTCCTGTAGTAAATATATTGGATTATTTTAATCAAGGTTGCGATTTTGATGTAAACGCTAGTCCCATTATATATATATATATATATATATATATATATATATATACAATTGTCAGTATAAATTGAGCATTGTATGGTGTAGAATAGACAATTCATCCAGTAGACCTGTTTTATCCATAACCATAATTGTTTGCGCGGGTGGTGGTAACAATTCTTTAAATCAAGTTTGCGAGCTTGAAGTAAACACCAATCCCATTGTATTTAACGAGTCATCGAACAACATAACAAAACTACCGCCAGCCGCAACGCACTGACGCGTTTCGACTTTCCTTGATCATCATCAGAGTACGACGGCAAACTGACTATCGAGGATGAAACCGCATTGAATATATATGGAAATCAAATTTAGATATGCGGCTCTCACCTCTAGCAGTCTCGCATACAGTGAACTTAACTGGAAATGTCGGCTGCACAATTTCTATGCAGTCACGAACATTAACTGTTTGCAGCTTACGCCACATATACAAATATAGGCAATACAATTTAAACAATAATTGATTGCGCGGGTGGTGGTAACAATTCTTTCAATCAAGTTTGCGTGCTTGAAGTAAACACCAATCCCATTGTATTTAACCAGTCATCGAACAACATAACAAAACTACCGCCAGATGCAACGCACTGACGCGTTTCGACCTTCCATGATCATCATCAGAGTACGACGGCAAAACTGACTATCGAGGATCAAACCGCATTGAATATATATGGAAATCAAATTTAGATATGCGGCTCTCACCTCTAGCAGTCTTGCATACATTGAGCTTGACTGGAAATGTCGGCTGCACAATTTCTATGCAGTCACTAACATTAACTGTCAGTTTGCCGTCGTACTCTGATGATGATCATGGAAGGTCGAAACGCGTCAGTGCGTTACGGCTGGCGGTAGTTTTGTTATGTTGTTCGACGACTGGTTAAATACAATGGGATTGGTGTTTACTTCAAGCTCGCAAACTTGATTTAAAGAATTGTTACCACCACCCGCGCAATCAATTATTGTTAAAATTGTATTGCCTATATATGTATATGTGGCGAAAGCTGCAAACAGTTAATGTTCGTGAGTGCATTGAAATTGTGCAGCCGACATTTCCAGTCAAGTTGAATGTATGCGAGACTGCTAGAGATGAGAGCCGCATATCTTAATTTGATTTCCATATATATTCAATGCGGTTTGATCTTCGATAGTCAGTTTGCCGTCGTACTATGATGATGATCAAGGAAGGTCGAAACGCGTCAGTGCGTTGCGACTGGCGGTAGTTTTGTTATGTTGTTCGATCACTGGTTAAATACAATGGGATTGGTGTTTACTTCAAGCTCGCAAACTTGATTTAAAGAGTTTTGGTTCTTATTGGAATCTCTTCACCTACTGTTTAGAATTTGCCGCGAACAAGGCGCAAACCTGGGCACGTTTACTCCGGAATCTGTTGCTCTAACCACGAAGCCACCCGGCCGCAGGTTACGCAATATTTTCAGTTGTATAATAACTAATATTTCTTGGTTAGGCTTTCTTTTAGGTAGAGCCTATGTGGCATCTCTTTATACCGAAAGTTCTAACTAACCACTCCAAATCTGTCATTATAGAACAGACATCCGCTACCTTAGGAAGTGGCATTGAATTAAATAGAATAAGTCTACTGGATGAATTTCCTTTTACTACATTAAAAATGCTTAGTTTATACCGACAAATGTATGGATATAATAGGACTGTTGTTTATATCACGATCGCAAACTTAGTTTAAATGATTGTTATCACCTCCCTTGCAATCAATGTTCGGTTTTTTATATTGAGGATGTGTTAAAAATGTTCAATCTACATACAAAGAACTTTTCTTCAGTCTAGCTTTACTATACTTTGGCTTTGTTCACATATTATGTTCGTTTTTATGGATTTTCCAGAATAACCGTTTATTTATATAGCTGTTTTGAGCGTGGTTAACTGTCGACAACGAATTTTGTTAAAATTGTTTATTTAATCTGTTGCATAAATTGATTATAAGATCTATCTTTCAGTGAAATTAAAAATGCACTGTGATAACAGATGCTGTATCAAGTTGAAGTTGGCTTTCTTTTTATTCTACCCTTTAGACTAGCATCTACCTCGTTATTCATCAATTATTTGAAAAACGACTTGAATATGATGGATTTCGTAAGTATAATCTTCAAGTAGTTAATTTATTCCCCCATTTTTATCACATTCACGTGGCTGTATCCAATTAACGTTTGCCGTTATGCTAGTTACAATTAGTACGTGTAAATATCTGCCCGAACATCTATTGAAGGATTATTTATTAACCTTCTATCGACCTGCGAGAAGCATGGAAGGTTGAACCGAAATTGAATTTACTCTTGTATTTGACGATTGGATTTTGTTAAAAAATATGACGTGGGTGTTTAATCGATACATTTACAGATAGATAGGCACTTTTGTTATTCTGGGTGTTTTACAAATAACTTATTTGTCCAAATATATTGATGTCCTATTATTGGGACAATCAGATTTGACATTTTTTAAAATTAACTAATCGGGAAAAAGTTATTCCAAATTATAATTTGTGTTGATTCGGGTCCTGTTTGAATAAATTAATTTTTAGGTGCGCCAAATTTAATAAGTAATTGCAATAATATGAGTTCTTATTATTACAGTATATACAAATATTTCATTTTTAATTAAATAATATCACGGTAACTATGAAATTGTACAACTTATGTCGATCGAGTCCAGAGTTGACGGTTTAGCTGGAGTAGCAGTTGTTCAGATCTGGTTTTCATTCTAATTGCGCACCCTTTATAAGTATTAAATTTGCAGAAAATTCTTGTTTAATTGGGTACAACCTAATTGATTTTTCCTATGCTCCATATCTTACCTTTAACGAGTTTTGCGAAGATCTTAGCAATAAATGATATTCCTGTGAGATTGCAGTGCGTAACGAAAAAAAGGATTAAGAGATTCTATAGAAATTATAGCTAGAATGAAAGCTATCAATACTGCACAACAGAGATATCCTTTTGCCCAATGTTGTATAAAGCATCACCTATTTGTAACCAGAGTTTATCATGTTAGCAAATGATTGCAAAAATTCATAATTAATCACAAATAGTTATTAACAGAATAAATGCAATTTGTATTTACCATAAAATATTGACATTCATCCTAAAATATGTACCGTTATTAACTAAACACGATGCTTTTCCGCGAGTTGCATTCGCGGGTTGTTGCTTTGCACTATCCGTTTCACAAACAACCGATTGATCACCATTTTCCAAGTACGCCTCTGTTTTGTCCTCGATCAGGCTGGGCGCGTATTCGTCCCTTTCTTCCAAAGGCTTCAACATCGTTCATACTAACCATTGGAAATGCGGTGTTAAACATTCTTTTCCGCATTTCCAATGGTTAGTATGAACGATGTTGATGTCTTCGGAAGAAAGGGACGAATACGCACCCAGCCTGATCGAAGACAAAACAGATGCGTACTTGGAAAATGGTGATCAATCGGATCTTTGTGAAACTGATAGTGCAAAGCAACAACCCACGAACGCAACTCGCGGAAAATCATCATATGAAGCTCGCACTGTGCAACAACCCTTCAAAACATTAACAAAACATTTCATAAAAAGAAAATTAAATTCATCTTGTAGACCGGTCTCCTCCTTATTTGCTACATTTTTTAGTATTTTTAAAAATTTTTTGAAAATAGCATCGCGCTGGGTTGAGGCCGCATTGTTCAGTCCAAGTGTGCTGTTTGAATTAGTTTCTCACTAAATTATCGTCTATGTCTCAATATTACTACGTCGACTAAAACTAATATGTTAGACACGCATGTCAGTAAACTGAATTTGATGGCCACGCTATGAAAATTTTTTCAAATATTTATTTCTACATCAGCATTCCAGGTGATGGTCTTATGGAAGCACTTAAAATATGTTTATTACAATTTCTAAATTAATGGTTAAAGCTCTGATACTTCCAGATCACATATGCAAGATCTAAAAATTTTCTTTCTAATCAGCTGCCTTATTCAAATTTCATTAAATTGATAAATACTTAGAATGGTAAGGTTTATCTTTACTAAAAAGCCAAATAGCAGCAAAAACAGAATTTGACATCAGCACGGTTCAAATAGACGACCAATTTTATGACAAAATTACGTTGCAAATGTGGCGAGTTTATTAAAACAACTTTATTATAATGCAGGTATATAAAACATCAAAAAGGCTTTTTTCGCCGGAACTCAATTGCTCTGCAATATCTGGTAAATTATATAGTCAACTTTGGAAATTAGTAGGGTTTTTGTTGGATCGAATACGTACATTTATGCCACACTACATGAGGAAGTGGTATTGAAATGAAGATTTATATTATTAAACGAATATTGGTTTTGCGGGCGGTGATAACAATTACTATAATCAAGGTTGCGATCTTGATATAAGCACACAGTTCATCCGGTAGACCGGTTACGTCCTTACTGAGAACTCATTATGTACTGGCCAGAATTTGCCGCGAACAGGGCTCGAACCTGGGCACGTGAACTTCGGAATCTGGTGCTCTAACCACTGAGCCACCCTGCCGCACACTACACTACACACCGTTTTCAGTTATATACTAACTAATGTAACTTGGTTAGTCTTTTTCCTTTTAGATGGAGCTCATATGGCACAGATTTAGACCCAAAGTACCAAATAAACAATCCCAATCTGTCAATACGGACCAGACACGATACTACATGGGGAAGGGGTATTGAAATGAACATTTAAATTATTAAACGAACATTGGCTGCACCTGACCAATTAATTACTTGCATATATCAGTATAAACTACGAATTATATCAAGATCGCAACCTTGATTATAGTAATTGTTATCACCGTCCGCGCAACCAATATTTGTTTAATAATATAAATGTTCATTTCAATAAAACTCCCCTAAGTAGTGTGGTGTCTGTTAAGTAATGACATATTTGGAATGGTTAGATGTAACTATGGGTCTAAATGGATCCGTATATTCTCCACCTAAAATAAAAATAGACTAACCAAGTTACAATAGTTAGTATATAACTGAAAATTGTGTGTAGTGTGTGTCAGGGTGGCTTAGTAGTTAGAGCACCAGATTCCGAAGCAGACGTGCCCAGGCTTGAGCCCTGTCTGCGGCAATTTCTGGTCAGTACATGAGGAGTTTCTAATAAGGACGAAACCGGTCTACTGGATGAATTGCCTTTTCTACACTATACAATTCTTAGTTTATACTGACATATGTAGGTAATTAATGGGTCAGGTGTTTATATCAAGATCGCAACCTTGATTATAGTAAATGTTATCACCGTCCGCGCATCTAATGTTCGTTTTATAATATAAATGTTTGAACTTGTTTATTTAACTGTGGATTAAGAATGTCATATCGAATAGTTTCCGCAGTTTATAAATTTTTTAATTATATGTACTTTAAGAAATACCCGGAAATACGCCTGATTTGGAGTGCGATGTTTATAAACAGATATTGCGAAAGCACTCTTCTTGCCTTGCTTCGTTTTAAATATTTTTTGAAAGGTACCGCAGTGCGAGCGTCACATTAGTAATTATCACCTTTTTCGATCGTGGGTTGTCAGTTTGCATTATCAGTTTCATAAAGATCTGATTGATCCCCATTTCCAAGTACGCATCGAGTTCATCTTCGTGATGGCTGGGTGCTGATTCGTCTCTTTCCTACGAAGGCCTCAAAATCGTCTATACTAACCACTGTAAGTGAGGTAGGAAGATTAGATCGTGCTTCATTTTCAGTGGTGATTATGAACGATGTTGAAGCCGTCGGAGGAAAGGGACGAATCAGCACTCAGCCACCACGATGACAAACTCGTTGCGTACTTGGAAATTGGGATCAATCGTATCTTCGTTTAAACTGTTCATAAATTCGCTTCTTTAGTAATCGGCAAGTCCGGCCTACATAGTGCACTGAGCAACTCTGTCATTTGTATAAACAAACAATGTTGGACTGCTCGATTGCATGGACTGCAAATAATGTTCTTAAGAATAACAATGATAATATTAATAAAATGAGCAATGGTCTTCATGATGAGCAGAGCTTCTATTAAATAAATGATAAATTACCAAGCGTTTCGTGTGGCATTCCAGTTGATACACGTGCAGTAAGAATGTACAGCATACCGAAGATTCATAAGGTCGTTGGAACGAAAAACTTTCCGCCAATGATCAGCAGTGCTCAACGCAAACTGACTAGAAAATTAAAAGGTCTTACATCCTGTACAAATTGAAATATTTTAGCAGTTGTTTCCGAGTTTTTTGATTTCGTGAATGAAGTGAAATCGTAAAATTTCAAGAATACGAAAATTATTTATTTCGACGTCAGAAATCTATTTTTAAGTAACCATTTTGACAAAACCATCAATTTATTCTGCAGATTTGTCAGTAGTTATTACGCGTCAATCACTATGCCTGCTATTCATCTGAAAACATTCCTCAGTAAGTGCATTAAAGATGTTTAGTTTACTTTTAATAATCAATATTTCCGCTAGTTGATGAAATGACGTTTGGGCTTTCCGTTAGAAAGTCTACTAGCTTATGTTCCTGGTAACATTAAAACCACAACAACTTATCTAAGTTTACTGCTATACATATTTGAGGTAGTTTGGCAACACTTTCATTATCATCAATGAAAATGTAGAAATAGATGACACAATCAAATATTTTAATAACGAGTTCCATCTTATTCAGTTTAACTACGAACGCATAACCCTCAGTCTAATCTACCGTCTTTCCTGACGTATTTATATTGAGACAGAAAGATTGTATTCAAAGGAGGGACATATACTGAAAGAATACATGAACTGAACAATAAATCCTTTACATCAGCGTTTTCCCAATTTCAAAAAAAGATAAATTTGATACGTAATCTGGTTATTAGGAAAATAAATCGGTTCCGAAGAATTTCAATGCCAAGAACTGGCGGTGCTCGAAACAACTTTATTATAAAATTGGCATCACGAAAGTGATTTTGGAGTAAAAATGAAGTATAAGTAGCGACATGAATGAAATGAATTTGTACCCAACCAAAAGGCGAGGTAAGTTTGTGCATAATTTTAAAGCTGATGCACAATACGAAATAAGAATTAAAAGGCACGCATTCTCGGATGCCTAATAAACAACTGATGTATGCTTATTCAACAAAATGCCTGCTAACCATACACGTAAAGACTAAGCCCCCACAATTAAACGGTCCACCATCGGTTATTTGTAAAAATTACACAGCTACTCAGTGCGCTAAGTAGATCGTATTGACCGATTTTGACGAAACGTATTCACGAGCGTTTTAGACTAAACACCCCTGGCATGGCAGAGGACGTTTCCACAATAGCTGAACACATTGTTTATAAAAATCCCCAACTCAGGTGAATTTCGAGGTGTTTCTCAAAACAAGAAATAAAAAAAAATTGCACACCAGGAAAGTTATTGTTTATGGTATCCTTAACCCTTAGCCAAAAAAATTCAAAAGATGTTCTTGCATGATTTGAATATAGACTGTTGAAATGTTTGTGCTGGTATGTGCGTTTGTGTGTATCTTAACATGTTCCTACCCAGCGTCCTGTTTATTGATTTATAATGCATTTAATCCAAATAACGCCGATTTTAGGTACTGTTTCGTGCTTACTGGCAACTCTTCAGTAGGAGCCGGTATTACGCAGTTTAACCACTATATATTTGGGTGAGGAATGTGGGATAAAAGGACGGTACAATCTCCTAGACGAATGTGTAAACCTGTAATAGTGAAGCTAACATAATCTGAAGTCAACGACAATACGACTTCAATGCTACCTCACACTATATTATATATATACCGAGTCTGTAAAGGATACTAACACTATGGCTATTGTGTTAGTAACTGATACCTTTTTGAAATCGATGAGTACCGGATACTAACACTATGCTTTCCGAGTCGGTACATGATACCAACCTGATGAATATTAATTTATGCTATAATTCACCCAAATTGAGAATTATAACAATTTCCGAACACCTGTTACTCCAGTTAAACCATACACTCTGGCCTTCATCGATATCAGTTATCACATTTTGCGGTAAGCATGACATCATTCAATTCAATATATTACAGTTAAATACTGTTTGTTGCGAAGAACTAATATATATGCAAGTGTGTATTAGGTTTTGCGAACCTAGTAACAAATTAGTTCAGTTGTGACCAGAAGGATAAACCAAAGACAGCATGAACGGAAAGTATAATCTCATGCATATTCGTTTCGTGCTTACTGGTGACTCATCAGTAGAGCCGGTATTACGCCCTTTAACCACTATATATTTGGGTGGGAGATGTGGGAAAATAGGGCGGTACAATCTCCTATACGAATATGTAAAACTGCAGTAGTGAAGGTAATTTTTTATGAAGGTTTCGTCAATGCGACTTAAATGTAAAGTCACTATATATAACATGTGTAACGAGTATGTAAAGAATACTAACACTAAGGCTATTGTGTCAGTACTCGCATTTCTTTTAAAATATGACTATATAAAGTACTGGATAATATATTCAAGTTGAGTTCTGACGAAAAAAATATTTGTCAACTTTGTTTTACATGCCCGCTTTATAATAAATTTAAGCTTCGAAACACGATTTATTTATCCATTCAGTTTCAAAATGCATAAAAATAGCTAAATTAAGATTCATGCATGTCCTTAAAAACAGGTCAGAAATGACTAAACCGTCACCATGGCGCAACATAAGATAAGAATTTTAATCAAATACAAAAATCACGGATGGTAAGAATTCTTACGAAACCCACAATTTCATGATTCATCTTAAAGAATTTAAGCCAACTGGCACGACAATGGCCAGAATCTGTGGCTATCCGAAGAGGCACGGTGCGGTTGGATGTAGCAACTTGCCATTGACAAGATCAAATGTCATCAGTTATTGGTAGAGCAGGAATTGACTGCATAATATATAGCAAACCTGCATCCGACAGAAATTGAAATGTAAAAACAATTTGGCTTGCTACTCCTATTCATTGGTAAATGAAATGAAAACTCGCATGGTTTTGAATCAGCAAATGCTATTTTTCTACGTAAAATTTATGTTGCCAAGCGTTCCGTTCGACATACATACCGATTTTGCATTGCCGCGTTTTGCGTACGCGGGTTGTAGCTTTGCACTAACAGTTTCACAAAGATCCGTTTGACTAACATGTCCACGTATTCCTCTGTTTTGTCTTTGATCAGGCTGGGGGCGTAATCGTCCCTTTCTTCCGAAGTCTTCAACATCATTCAGATTTAAGCAAATCTGCTATTATGAGTATTGTGTTGCGTATATATGTGACTATTAGCCTGATGATGGAACTGGAAGTGAAGTTCCGAAACGTTACCAGTAAACAAAGAACACGCAACACCGCATTTCCAATGATTGTTAACGACTTCGGAATCGGATCTTTGTGAAACTGTTAGTGCAAAGTTACAACCCGCGTACGCAAAACGCGGCAATGCAAATATGAAGCTGACATCCCACAAAAATTCAAATGCTATATACATACTGATTTCCAGTGTAAGTCAATCGATAATAATTAAGGATCATTTGCTATAACTAAAAGTCATTTAAAAGTAGTCAACTATTAATCTTTACGTATTACCAAAACTTATTCAACGGTAAAAAATGATTATATTTGAAAACCATTTTCTACAAAGTTTAAAAGGGCTAAAATTGCGCCAGTTTGAATCTTAATAGAATTATCCGCCTCTTTAGCTTGTAAATTTAGAGAAACAATAACGTATTAAGTTGATTTGCGAGTTTTCCGAAGACAACAATGAAACCTAAGCTCAGCACACAAACAGGCATACAAAAGCACACACCCTCACATATTCAATTCGTGTACAAATTTCTTTTTTTTTCGTTCGGAAGAGGATAGAAAATATCGCATCCTCTAACTGCTTCAGTTCTCAGTCATATGTCTACTTCTGCTTAGAAAAACATTTCCATTCGCTTGCTTTGGAGTGTGGCTTATTTGGAAAAGGTGTTCAACTACTGCGGAATATTTTTTTAGATTTGCAGGCTATGTAAAGCGTGAAATACTCTCCGATTTTCATATTTAGTAATCAAAAAATATTCCAGTTTCACTTAAATAAAGCGTTGATCATTTTCATTAACGCTTAACGTTCTGTTTGTTGAAAACACAACCATGGTGTATAAAAAATGGTGTAATTAACATTTTCAGCTTTTTTATAGATTAATGTATGTTTACTTATTTAATTATCATTAACTGCACAAAAGAATAAGTTTATGAATGCATAGAAATTGTTAACTTGACATTAAACTAAAACAGAACATATGCAAGCATTTCGGATAGAAAGAAGGTGTTTAAAATGTTTATCATCTGCAATTTGCTTAAATTTGGCCTAGCTCCAAAATCCTTCAATTGGTACTCCTTACAGGCTTGGTATGTTACCTAGTATTAGTTTGCGTTGTTGTCGAATTGCTTAAGACTAAATGAAGTTAACTGTACTAATTCTTTAATGCATATCGTATGGTCAATTGCACTGTCCAACATACCCATATTTCATAACTAAATATAAACTGGTTTTGTAACATAGTGCTGGCTACTTGTGATGAGTCGCCAGTAGGTACGAAATACATGTATATTGGATTATACCGTTTATTTATAACAATTTTGACATATTATTCTGGCTCTATTTAAAATAATTTGCTATTAAAAACGCTAAACCAATACGTAATTTCATATATATATATATATATATATATATATATATATATATATATATATATATATATATATATATATATATATATATGGGAAAGATGCTGCAACATCGGTTCCTATTTGGACCTTACTTAAATAACTCAAAAGTATGTATTAAAGCAAGAATTTCTGCAACTCCCTGTTTCTTTATAAAGGCGTTATTTATTTATTTATTCTTAAAAGGATATTGTACAACTACTAACATACCCGAGGGAGGATTCCTTATCGTGTAAATGATAATTCCATTTTCTTCATTGTTTTAGCACATTTTAACATTTTTCTGTATATTACAAGTTTATAAATTAAAATTAATATCGTATTCTTTTGACAGAAAGACGCTAAGTCATTCGTAAATTCCTCGATTTGTCAAAACAGTTTCATTGAAAACGCTACTAGTCGGCCGCCTATTTCGAAGATAATAGTTAATTCATTTTTAATTGTTGTAAATATACCAGATTTACTAATTTTTACTGAAACTGGTAACTGCAAGTTATCCCCGCCCCCCCCCCAAAGTTTTTGTTAAGTTGATATGTTTTGAGGATAAGCGTTATTATAAACTTCACGAATCATGGCTAGTTGACATTTTACATATCTCTGTGCGTTAACAAGCATATACCATAAAATTATGTGGTTTATGTTTTAAATACGATAATTCTCCATGCAAGTTTGCCGTTTCTGTTGATTTTCTAATTGATCCAATTTACTTTCTTATGAATTTTGTGTTGTAGCGGTTAAACTTTCTTTGAACACCACAACGTGGTGCAGCCTAGATATATTCTGTTTTATGTTGGTTAACGGTACGTGCGACTTCGGTTATTTGAATTTTGTTACAATTCGCTACACAACCAATGTTCTGTATCTTGTAATTTTTGCATCCGCAATTCACATTTTTGCTAATATAGATATCTCGTTCCATGAAAACAACGTGTTGAATAGTTTTCATTCCAGCCTACGTTTTACACTAGCGATTCTGGAATACCACAGCGGTATTCTCAGCGCATTCTGTGTATAATAGTTGTATGGTGAGCTCTAATTCTTATACTAAAATTTTCATATTTCATTTCAGCTTTCTTAAAAGAATTTTCATTAAAATGCAATGTTGCGTATCTAGCAGTTCGTCGTCTTCAGCGTCTCCCTTTTTTATGTAAATGTTCAATTAAAGACCACTTCCACAGGTAGCGGGCTGTTTGTTCTGCAATGGCAGATTAGGGTTGTTGGTTGGAACTTTAATTCTAAAGAGATGCCACATAGGCTAGAAGGTGCAGCAGAGTGGCTCAGTGGTTAGAGCATCAGATTCCGAAGCAGACGTGCCCCAGGTTCGAGCCCTGTCCGCGGCAATTTCTGGCCAGCACATGATGAGTTCCCAATAAGGACGAAACCGGTCTACTGGATGAATTTCCCTTTCCACACTATACAATTCTTAGTTTATACTGACAAATTTGAGTAATTAATGGGTCAGGCGTTTATATCAAGATCGCAACCTTGATTATAGTAATTGTTAATGGGAACAGTTAGCCACCTGTACGTTTGTCGGAAAGGAAAAAATTCTGAATGAGAAGCTTTATTTCTGCGATCATTCGCAAATCATCGATCAAATGTTATGCATTACATGAACATTAGTTGCGCGAGCGGTGATAACAATTATTATAATCAAGCTTGCGATCTTGATATAAGCACCTGATCCATTAATTACTTACATTTGTCAGTACAAACTAAGAATTGTACAGTATAGAAAAGGCAATTCATCCAGTAGACCGGTTTTGTCCTTATTGGGAACTCATTATCTACTGGCCAGAATTTGCCGCAGGCAGGGCTCGAACCTGGCAATGTATGCTTCGGAATCTGGCCAGTACATGATGAGCACCAAATAAGGATGAAAGCGGTCTACCAGATGAATTTCCTTTTCTAAACTATACAATTCGTAGTTCATACTGGAATATGTAAATAATTAATGGGTCAGATATTTATACCATTTAGCTATTCGGTTGGTGATTCCTTGACGGTTTTTAGCAGAATTCAAGATATAAATTTTAAAAGTATGATTGGATGTCTTTTGATGTTGCATATTTGTTTATAATTATTTCAGCTCAAGAAACCCCTTAAATTATAGCTAAAGGGGTAGACCAAAATATTACCAACTCAGCTTTCATGTCATACTCTACGCCAGCTTATTTTGCTATGAACAATATATGTAGAACTAAATTTGAATGGAAGCATCCATAAACAGACTGATGTTGTGGCAATAAGAAGCCTCCCATTCTTCAACCTGAGAAAACATCATTAAAGTGTGGCACAAGTAAATGCGCACAATACATAAGGTATGTTGATGATATTCTATTTCTTCTTAACAACAAGTAGCAATGACGAAATTGCTAAAAAATTCTGATAAATCACCTTAATTATCAGATGCATTCTAGAGAATGAGAAAGACGTTAGTCTGCCTTTCTTGAATGTACTACTAAAGATAAATGCTAATGGTAAATTAAATAGAATAATTTGCCTATGAACAACCTATTTTGCACAGGATTTGCATTACAGACGTTTCATTCCTTTTCAATATAAATTATCAACAGTTCGCGGCTGTTTTTCGAGAATTGGCAGATTTGTCAGTCCAGGTTCAAAAGATGACGAATATATAAAATCATCGAACTATGTAATGTCTAATGACTATTCTAAACTAATGATTAAGTCAAATTTCAAAAGGAGAACTCAAAAGAACCAGACGGATTTAGGACTAGACAAGAAAGCAAATTACCTGAATATCCCATTTAATTGGAATGTCAGTCTCCACACGGCACAAAATAAAGTTGAAGTGGAATTATCCTGACCATTTAATGCAGATAAACTGCGATGGCTATGTTGGGTTAGATATTTGAATTTACCAACTATTAAAGTTACACAGCCGTTAATGCGCACGTTGTCGACCAACGCACGAAGGCCGCTCGACCAGAAGATTAAATACTCGAATGAAAGAACATTGCAATTTAAACACGTGTTTCAAATCAAATAGTTAATAAACGTTTGAAATTGCTCAACATATCGTTTAAACCTAGTCTGTATGTTCTCCAGACGTAGCATTTAAGGTAATTACTAATTTTGATAACAGAAAGGATTTCTCCACATACGAAGTTCTATGGATAATTAAACTGCAGCCGGATTTATGCAATCAGAAAATGTTTGTTCGTGAAATGAACTGGAGGTCACGCACGAAATTGATTTGTTGTTGCAATTTTTCATACTTTCAACGTATACATTTTCTGTTCTTAAATATACGCGTAAGAAATACACACCAATATTATTTTTGGAAGAACGCAAGCCGTCCACAATGTCAAAGGACAATTTTTACCGAAAACAAAGTTTATTTTTTAGATATTTTTTAACGCCTACCTTTATAACTTTATGATAGGCAATATGAAGTTTTGAATCAAATCAGACATAAGGTATAAAATTAACACCAGCACACATGGCATCCGTGTTCGTATATCAGACTTTATGACATGCCGGCTTCGCCTCTATTCTGTAAGGTATTTCTTCTGTAGGGCCGTTCGATTGTAATGTGTAGACATTAAGAAATGAAGTCAACTGCTTGCTAATCAGTTTCGCGATCAACTAGAGACGACAAAAATCCTGGAAATGATGGGGCGTCGCTTTTGGCCTAGAAAATTAAATTTTTAAAGAAATGAATAGTACGTGAAACAACTGTTAATGAACGACCTTTTATCTTGCAAACCGTAACTCACTTCTACTAATATATTTTTTATGTGGCCCTGCTTCTTTACACTAATTTCAACTTTAATGCAAGATGTTTTATCATCGACCTGTTTATCTAATTTGGTCATCTGTGAATGAAACATGAATAGCATTTATTATAATCAAGGTTGCGTTCTTGATATAAGCACCTGACACATTAATTACTTACATATGTCAGTATAAACTAAGAATTGTATAGTTTATTGGGAACTCATCATCTACTAGCCAGATTCCGAAGCATACATTGCCAGTTTCGAGCCCTGTCTGTGGCAAATTCTGGCCAGTAGATAATGAGTTCCCAATAAGGACAAAACCGGTCTACTGGATGAATTGCCTTTTCTATACTGTACAATTCTTAGTTTATACTGACAAATGTAAGTTACTAATGGATCAGGTGATTATATCAAGATCGCAAGCTTGATTATAATAATTGTTATCACCGCCCACGCAACTAATGTTCGTGTAATGAATAACATTTGTTCGATGATTTGAGAATGATTGCATAAATAAAGCTTCTCATTCAGAATATTTTCCTCACCGACAAACGTACAGGTGGCTAACTGTTCCCATTAAATCCGCTGAAAATGAATGGTTAAATCTTTCAAAAAGGCCTATGTTTGACAACCAATCAAGCCAACATATCAGATATCATATTTTCCACTTTCCTCAACCAAATATGTAATAGGTACAGAACGTAATACCGGCTCAAACTGAAGAGTCACTAGTTAGCACGAAACGGATGTGCACGAGATTATACTTTCCGTTCTTGCTGTCTTTGATTTCTCTTTATGGTCATACTTGAACTAATTTGTTAAGAGATGCGCAACGCCTAATACAGAATTGCTCATTGTGGTTGTTAACATATTTTTTTATTTAAAATGGGATTTCGATTGCGAGGCTCACCGAATACAAATCTATGTTGTGTTATTTTAGCTAGAATTATAGTTTATTAATATATAATATAAGAACAGTTATATATTTGTTGAAATGATAATAAATAATATGTTAGTTTTTCAAATTTAAACTATGGCACATTGACGTATATTTTAATTATGAATTTATACCAGTTAATTTATCGCAAATGTTATCGCGAAGTTCAAAATTAATGATGAATATTTTATTTCATGTTAGCTGCATCTTATCACATTAGAATTCCTCAGGTAGTACTTTATCCTAGCATGGTATTTAAGTGTAATTCAACCCAATATCGACAACTGCATTCTTCGAACGAAGAAGAACTTCGTTCAGCGGTGCTGTCACGTTGAATTTTAATACGCAACTTTCTGTTGCGGTATAATTGGTTCTTTTACATTTTCAGGTGCACAGATTGTGTCGACACTTGATTGATGTGTTCTCACTTGCCTCGTCGCTCTGAAGTCGTCCACGTTTAGATTTTACTGCAATTGTTCCTAAACCAAACTTTTCCGAATTTTTGTGTTGAGGAGATATATATATAAATATGAATGGTTCTATATATTCATATAAGATGTGAGGTGAACTCACATAGTTGCTTATATGCCTATTTAGATATGCACAATGTAAATGGATGAATATCTGGATTCATACATTAAATATGAGAGGAACTCACAAGGTTGCTTAAATGATTTAGATATACATAATATATATGGTGTTTAGACGTGTATATGTAAGGAGATTTATTAATCCATATAAAATGTGAGTATAAATTGAAATATATGCAAAATCGATATCGTATGTACTCTGAGTGAATCGTAAATACATGAAGCTCAAAGAACCTACTTTTAGCTTCCTATATATATATATATATATATATATATATATATATATATATATATATATATATATACTATTATACATATAATGTCCATGTCTTTTTAATTTAACACAGTATTCTTATAATTAGGAAAACACATAAATAACAAAGTGGATAAAGGCCATTTATTTCGTGAATACTAATCATCTCTTATACAATCATACATTTTGGGTTTTCAATTGATTATGCTAGTGGTAACAAATCTGACTCGTTTTTACTGCTGTTTCTTGTTTTGGCTAGTTGGTGAGTGTGTATGCCTGTTTGCATGTAAAGGTCATTCTCGAATACATGCAAACACGCATACACACAAACACAAACGCATACACACTCACCAACTAGTCAAAACAAGAAATAGCAGTAAAAACGAGTCAGATTTGTTACCACTAGCATAATCAATTGAAAACCCAAAATGTATAAATATGCATGATTGTATAAGAGATGATTAGTATTCACAAAATAAATGGCTTTATCACTTTGTTATTTGTGTTTTTTAATTATATGTATATATATATATATATATATATCAATGAATTTTACACATAGATATTTAATATATATATATATATATATATATATATATATATATATATATATAATATTAATTTGTAATTGACTGATATGCTTTATCTATTGAGGAACTCACATGGTTGCTCATATGATATGCATATTATATATATATATATATATATATATATATATATATATGATGAATATATAGTTAATTATAAAAGTTGTTGGAAGAATCCACATGGTCACTTATATGACTAACTATATATGCATGAGATTATGTGTCGTCGTGACTATGAATGGATATTTAAATATGAAATGTGGGGATAAATAAATATAAATAAGTTAATAATAAATAAATAAATATAAATAATATAAACACACCTTATTGCTTATATGTATATTGTTTGGAAACATATATTTAAATGGAAAATTAAATTTATACAGGATAGGTGTATAAATGAATGCGAATTTGGTTAATATACCATTCGTTATTGTAGGCTTCATATTTGGTCATGTTCAAATGTTGGAGTTATTTTATATTCTTCCAATAGATTTTTAAATCTCACTCTATGTATAACCAATTGCACACAGTATAAGATTAGGTAAAACGGAAATTGAGGATTACTGTAATATAATTGAATTGAAAATTTTTCTTGATCCTTCTACACGCCAGAAAAATGATTAAATAAATCTAGACATCACGGATAGGCGTGTATTTCAATTCATATGCTTTGCTTATACTCATTCCATAAATATCAATTTAAATTAGAATATATTTATGTGTGTATAAATTGTTGTGTGTGAGGGGATGTGGGCGTTCTCTCGGATACATGTGAGTATGGGGGAATAGGTATTAAGACCGGATATCGGAGCAGAACTAAATAAACATTGAGAAGTATAATAAATATAATTAGATACGTTTTAAATGAAGATATCACATTTGCCACAAGTTGTCTGTTCTGTGGGTATTGTGTCAACCCTGTAAATAGGACCGGAAATGAAGTCCCGAAAATTTGGAAAATAACCGGTACCGATTGGTTTACGAACAATTTCAGAAAAATTAATTTTGGATGGCTTCAGATTAACGGGACATATGAGAACCCACCAATAATGTATCAACACAATCTGTGCACCTACAAATGTAAAGGAATCAAGATTTTATCGACCAACGAATGCTACCAATTATCCAACAGCAGAATTGTTTGCATAAAAATTAAACTGCATTCTACATTACATAACTATTTTAATAAGTTTCCTTTCATAAGTAATATTTTGAGATTCATTTTTCACTATTATTTCACAGTTTATGTAGTATAAAAATAAATTTATTTGTTGAAATTTTTATCTTATTTATTGTGAAATTATTTTGGAAAAATAACTGTCAAACAGAACTCTGGTGCTTCTGTTTGTAATTGCACAAATTTATTCCTGATGAAATTATTAAATCTATATACTGAAGAAATACTTCTCAAACTTTATAATATATAACGACTAAATAATCTAATAAAAACTTTCATAAAAGGGCAAAAGAAATGAAAATTCACCTTATTTATGGTGTATTGTCAGCATAATATAGTAAAAATTGGATTGAGATAGGTTTTGATATTCACCTTTCACTATCTACTTTTTAGGTAAAGCCTTATGCAGCATTACGCACTTTCTGATAACACAAATGCCTGTCATATAAGTAAAGTTTTATCGATTATTCAAGCTATAAAATTATGTCAACTTTACGAAATTTGTGCCTATTAAATTTTCAATAAAATTAACACAATCTCAAACTTTAACAATTCGTCATTATCATCATCATCATCATCACCATCATCATCATCATCGTCATCATCATCATCAGTAGCACTAGCATCGTCATCATCCTCATAATCATCCTTATCATCATCAGTATTATAATCATCATCATACTCAACTTCGTTGTCATCATCATCAATATCATCACAGACAACAATACGAAGCTCTTAGTAATTGATAACACATTGTCATATAACCATGAGAAAATAAAAAAAATAAAATAAATAAATAAATAAAATTATAAATAAAATAATAAATTAAACAAAAAAATATTAAAGAACAGTTATTTATGTAGGAGAAGATTTAGGTTAGATGTAGATAATTACCTAGGTAACACATAGAAATGAAACAACCTATACCTTTACAAAACACCGGTATTGTCAAATATCACTAATATATCTTCATTGCAGTTTTTGTTATATTGCATCATAATTACGACATAATCTCGCAGTTATTTCTGCTCAACTATGAAAAAAAAGTTAAATCTGCAAGAAGATTCTTACTGAAGGTATTTCGATGTCATATCGCGCAAGGTTTCCAACCAAGATCTACGATGCAGACATGGACTCCATCCTGGCAGACAAGTAGGTCCTATACTATCCAGTTTTACTTTAGTGGACTTTTAATATTTTTGTAATGTACAAATCTTTCCACTTGGTTTCTTACGCCAATTTTGTGTTTGCTGAGAGAATATTGCACTAGTGGATAATCGAATTGGAGGTATGTGTAAAACGCGATCGAGCCAATGCAATTTATGGTGCCATGTTTGTTTATTTAAATCAAGTTTGCGAGCTTGAAGTAAACACCAATCCCATTGTATTTTACCAGTCGTCGAACAACATAACAAAACTACCGCCAGCCGCATGGTTGTTTGTTTGATAGTTTATCAACAAACAGTTTCTGGTCGATTCAAAAAATACACCTACGATAGTTAGTGTTGATCATTCTATGTCACATCAGCGATATAACTATTTCTTGAAAACGAAATTTAAAACTAAAAGATTGCTGAGAGAATATTGCACTAGTGGATAATCGAATTGGAGGCATGTATAAAACGCGATCGAGCCAATGCAATTTATGGTGCCATGTTTGTTTGTTTGATAGTTTATCAACAAACAGTTTCTGGTCGATCCAAAAAATACACCTACGATAGTTAGTGTTGATCATTATTTGTCACATCAGCGCTATAACTATTTCTTGAAAACGAAATCTAATACGTAATATCATATAAAGCATAAAAACATATGTCTAAAGAAATTTCACAGTTAAGAGATATCAGTGCATAAACAAACTTTAAGAGCAAACGTAGTTTGAAGCAAATAAAATTGCAGTTTAAGAAATCTCAAATAAAACTGCTTGAAACTAAAAGAGATTGCTTCTAAAATCACAGTTAGGAGAAATATTGTTTAAACCAGAATTAATATATGTGACCCTGAGGTAAATCGGATCTGTCGAAATTGATACTCGTTGGGTTGTAACGTGGAGCCGCGCGTAACATGCATCCCCCTCGACAATGAAAATTAGTACACAGTGAAGAGGGCTAACCATATGGGAGATGTTGTTGCTCAGCCGTAACTAGTAAACACTGACGTTGGCTCTGCTGACAATGACTCTGGTTTCTCTATTTCTCGCAGCGGCATGACGGCGTCAATTGGCTCTAATGCTGGTGAGCTGTCGGGCGTTAGCCGGTGGGCAGCAAAACTGTCTGGAGGTGGAAGTATCGTCTCTTCGCCGCCTGCTAGGTTAACATCGTGAAACAGCGGGTCATTATGGAGTACTGCTTGCAATTCCTGAGTACTTATAGGTGAAAGACGCAGGATGGAGGCAAAGAGATCTGTAGGACGGCTACGGGAGTCTGCAACTACGTTTTCTGGCCCTTTAACATAAATGACATCATATTCATACTCATGTATTCGTTGAAGTTGCGAGTTGACACGTCGTGAATATAAATACTCTTTCTTTCCTCTGAGCATTACGGGTAGATGAAGGTGGCCGGTGTAGATCTTGAACTTTCGGCCATCCAGATAGGTGTGGAAATGTAGGATCGACCGGTAGATGGCGAGTAACACTTTACCTAATATATCATATCACGTCTTGCGAGGTTGTAGATTTTGCGAGAAGAACGCGATAGGTCGGTGTACGCCATTGATGGACTGTTGAAGTACTGTGCCTGTCGCAATGTCGGATGCATCTGTGATCAATTCAAAAGGTTGAGACCAATCAGGTGAATGTAGCATGGTTGCTTTGCATAAAGCCTTTTCGGCATCCTCGTAAGCCTGCATGTCGTCATCGTTGAACTGAATCAGTTGTGATTTCTTGACAAAACGGCATTCTGGCACGAGATATTTGTAAAGAGGTTCCCGAATCTTGCCAAGGCGAGGTACGAATAGAGAATAGTAGTTCATCTTGATTAAGAACCGTCGTAACGCTCGAACGGTGGTTGGAGGCTGTAGATTTTGAAAGGCACAAACCTTAGCAGGTAGAGGTGTCATGCCTGTCTTGGAAATTTGATGACCGAGGAATTCAATTGATGTTTGCGCAGACACATTTGTTGACATGAAGCCGGAGGTAATAGTCTGCTAGACGTGTGAGTAGAATCTCAATATGCTGTATACATTTGAATACAGCTATCCAAATTGAGAAATCACCAAAAAATGAGATAATTACTGAGGCTGTTAAAATAGCACAATTCCTCTCAGACAAGGATAAAGTTAGGTTTGAATTAGACGTAGCCGCAGCTGTGCTAACGTACACAGAGGAAAAATATAAACCAAATTATGAAATAAAAGTCTCAGGAAAGAGTTAATAGCAAACAGTGTGATATGTTTGAAAGCAGACAAAGGAGGAGCGACGGTTCTGATGAATCAATCTGACTATAATGATAAAATGTATGAACAACTAGACAATATAGAGGTATACACTAAAATTAATAAAGATCCTACGGATAAGCTACAAGGAGAAGTTAAATTATTGGTCAATAATATGATTGCTGAAGGAGAATTAGATCAAGCGCATGGTAACGCTCTCATACAAAGAGATACAGTCGCTCCTAGAGTGTACGGTTTAGTAAAGATACATAAACCAGGCAACCCTTTGAGAATTATTGTTAATGTCCAACACTCTCCAACATATAAAATGTCTAAGTTTCTATGTCATAGAATAAAGAAATATTCGTACTTCTTAGACAATACTTTGATGAATTCATACCATTTGGTTGAGACTGTAGATAAATGTGAGCTTAATGAAAACGATAGATTGGCGAGTTTAGATGTGGTGTCAATGTACACCAATATACCAGTACCTAAAGCACTAGACTATTTTCAGCGTTTCCTGGTTGATCATCCAGTAATATTGGAAGGAAGCAAAATGACGATAAGACACGTCATGGAGATGATGTACGTATGTATGTCCTCCACTTATTTTAAATTAAGGAATGCATTTTATAAGCAGATTAGAGGTGTTCCAATGGGGCAACCACTATCGGTTCCAATAGCTAATATCTTCATGCATTACATGGAGAAGACTCTCTTAGATATAACGCCCCTAAATCCTAAATTGTATGTACGATATTTGGATGATATATTAGTTATTTGGAATCACGGGGAGGATCAACTGATAAATTTCTTAAACATAGCAAATCAGGTGAGCGAGCTTAAATTTACAATTGAAAATGAATCATGTGGCGAATTACCATTTCTGGATGTCAAGTTAATTAGAAATGGTACAAAACTAGAACGGGATGTTTATAGGAAGGATACTTACTCAGGTATCCTTCTTAATTTCGATTCAAATCATCCATATAGAATGAAAATCGGTATCTTAAAATCGATGATAATAAGAAGCTTAAGATTAACAGATAAAAAACATAGAGAGATTGAATTAGGGAGACTGCGAGAAATATTCAGTGCTAATGGGTATCCTCTAAAGTTAATTGAAGCAAATATAATGAGCGTTATAAGTAAATTTAATCATGACTGGAAGTACGTGAAGTCAAATAAATCAAAAGATGACCGGAGGGTAATGGTTATACCTGACTCTAAACTAAGTAGGAAAATCAAAATGGTTGCATCAAAATAAAATATACGTACTATTTTAAAACAGACCCTTACCCTAGGTATTAAACTTCCCAACCAAAAGGAAAAAAATAGAACCGTTAGACACATCAGGAGTATATGAAATTCCATGTAACGACTGTAACTTGAAGTATGTGGGTGAAACCATGCGCCCGATTAAGGTAAAAAGAGAGGAACATAGAACCGCATGCAAGTATGGCCATGTTAAAAGATCAGATCTTGCACGCCATACAGTAGAGACAGGACACACAATTAATTGGGATGGGTGCAGACGTATATCAATTTGTAACCGTAACAGATCGACTAGACTGATTAGAGAATCCATCGAAATTAAATCGAGAAATGACAATGAATGAAACAGCCGTAGAAAAATCACTAGGTCCTATTTGGAATACAGCACTAAATAATGGTAGAAAACGAAGATTGCACGAATCAGAATCAGAATCAGAAACTCGCTCAAGTAAAAGAATAAGAACACTGGACTGATATTAACTTACAGAGGTGGAGAGTGAGTAATTCAATATCGCCTAATTTAATTTTGATTATCTTATTATTTCATCCTTGATTACTTGTTATCTTATTTAATCTGTTATCTTATGTTCTGTTGTTAGTGTAGCGCCTTTAACATACATTTATCTATACATGATGGCAGGGTTTAATTTTATTTTATTTATTTTCTTTGCACTATTACTAGTATCTTCTTTATCAGGCAATTTTAATTTCTTTTACGAACCGTTTAATTTAACTTTCTACCCTATTGAAACACTTTATCCGTTTCTAATTTAATTTTGCTCTATTCATAGTATCTTGCCCCCTTCTCACCGAAATGCCACTCGTAATTACTTCATTTAGAAAAGTAAGTGTAAAATAGGTCTGACGTGTGCAGCTAGGAAATGACAGTTATCATTTTAGTTTTACTTGTATGACCGTTACACGTGCCTGTAATTACATGTAACAGATTAGCTCTCAGTTTTAAGTAAACGCTCACGCACATACACACAAACACGCTTATCCAGTGAATAGTCAGATGTTGCCAAATCGCTGTAATTTCACTGGGATGAGTGTACACGTGCATTAACTGATTACTCCTCAATTCAAAACAAACGAGAACACATACACACAGGCATGACGTACGCTTATCTAGTGAGTTGTCAATAATTGTCATTAAATCACTGTAATCTCATTGCGAAGAGTGTATACATGTAGACATATACACAAACCAATTTAACATACACAATTCTGGCCGCGGCAAATTCTGGCCAGTACTTGATGAGTTCCCAATAAGGACGAAACCGGTCTACTGGATGAATTGCCTTTTCTACACTATACAATTCTTAGTTTATACTGACATATGTAAGTAATTAATGGGTCAGGTGTTTATATCAAGACCGCAACCTTGATTATAATACTTTCTTAGCATTTTTTAAATAAACGTTATGTTTAAGATATCTAACAACAAGTATAAATGAGCAGTTTAAACTAATATTTCCACTTGACATACTGATTGTCAACTTAGTGGGTGATGTGTTTGGCATTGAAAAAGATTTCCGTACCCGGAAATCGAAATATATGCAAAAATCATCATAATGACAGTGGATTCAAATATTTCGGTACGCAATCCGAAAATCAGGTATATGCTGTATATGTTCAGACATTGAGTTGGAGAATACCAGGATGTCGTCCTAAGTAGGGAATTACATATGGTAGACCATCTATTATTTCTGTCCATACGCGTTGAAATGTTTGAGATGCGTTCTTAAGACCGAAGGCGCTAGTAATTCGTAGTGCCTCCGTCCGTGAATCTCTAGTGCGGTATAAGAACCAGAGTCTTTGTCCATCGGTACTTGATAGTAGGCTTTCACTAGGTCGAGTTTTGAGTACACAGCATGACCGATAGCGGATCTGAGTAGGTCAGCTGGATTTGGCAGGATGTACGAATCAGACTGTGTGCAAGAATTGAGAA
The DNA here is from genome assembly GCA_029291075.1 of Eudiplozoon nipponicum. NCBI lineage: Eukaryota > Metazoa > Platyhelminthes > Monogenea > Mazocraeidea > Diplozoidae > Eudiplozoon > Eudiplozoon nipponicum. The sequence continues at coordinate 81,566 of JAQBSW010000178.1, read as the reverse complement.
TACGATAATCCCGCACACCCTGAATGTTCCGTGTTCATACTTGGTATTACTATCACAGGCGACGCAAATGGTGAGCTGGATCGTGTACAGATGCCTTGTTGACGTAGCATGGGGAAATCTTGCTCGGTTGCCTTATGTTTGTGTGGTGCCAATGGACGTACTCTGGGAAGATGAGGATGTAGTTTCGATAAGATGATACGATGAGCTATGATGGCACGTTTCCTCTTGAGATCGGGCATAAAAGTGATAGGTTTGAAAATCTCTTCCTGTCGCTTTAGAACATCGTCCAGTTGTGGTAAATGAGGAACTGGAGGAATTAGCTGTATGAATGAGACTGCATCGGCACGAGTTGTGTGTTTTAGCGCTGATGATAGCAACCGATTATCGGCAGTGCGTATCTCTCGTGTCATTGGACGAATTGTAAGGTCAAAGTGTTCGAGGAAGTCACATCCTTAGTGTATTGATGCAGGATGCCTTTGAGTATGCGTCTGAAAAAAATTGGCATTGTCTCCCATGCCCGCAAAATATGTGACCCTCTTCTGTTATAATGGACACATTGGCCAATTAAGTAACATCGTCGACCCACACGTAAAGGTAGTCTGGATCGAATTGGCATATCTTGTACTGGGTCCATGTGGGGCTGCGTCTTGTTGCTGGGCTCGCCACCGGGCTTCCTGCATTGCCTGAGCTGGACGTCATCTTGTGTTTTCATGCGCTGTCGAGAAAGATGACAGTATTACATCGCCGTCACCCGTCGTCGTGTGGCTGTCTTCGAGGATTGTGATCTCGAGAGAGTGGCTCGCTGTGTTTTGTGGCTCAGGACTTCTTTTCTTGTGTGTCTTCGCCGCTTTACCGGATTCACTCTTCCGTAGCATTCATCCGATGTGCTTGGGCTAGCTGGGGGACTACCGCCTGCTTGATATTCTTAGTGACTAGGGTTTCTGTTTAATTATTTTATGGCTGTGAGCTGGACGAGATGGGACACCATTTATGTAGGAGGTATTGTGATTTGTGTAGGTAGTGTTGCATGGGGCAGTGACTTATTTACTGCTACTATGATATTCCTACACATGCCTGGTAGCTGACGTTGGAAGAAATCAGGTTCGTGTGACGGGCTTCTAATCATTCTCAATACTAACTGACGTCAGACCCCTTTTCCAGTGTCGTGATGTGAGAAGGCTAAGTCGAAGTATCATACGTATATTATGAACAATGTTGCAAAGTAAATTAAAATACAATGTTAATCAAAATTAACCGTGCACTAGACGGCAACAAAATAAAGTATTGTTAACACAAAGTTAATTTTTAGGCACAAAAGCAATCAGTCATTAATCACAATAAATAAATCCTGAGTGCCTTGGCAGTATGGTTTTGAGTCACAGATAATCGATTAAGAATTCACAAAATTTAAATCCTGGCTTTGACAACTAAAGCACTGTAATCCACTGCATGCTACAGGCGTATTATGCGCGGGTTTCTGTTGTTTTTAAACAATGCCCTATTAATTACAAATAAAATTGCAGTTCAAGAACTCTCAATTAAAACTGCTTGAAACTAACAGAGATTTGTTCTTAAAACACATTTAGGAGAAATTTTGCCTAAAACTAGAATTAGTATGTGTGACCCTGAGGTAAATCGGATCTGTCAAAATTGATACTCGTTGGGTTTTAACGCGGAGCTTCGCGTTACACCATAATGAAAAAAGGAGTGGAAAGTTGGAACTTTACGTTGAAAGAGGTGCAACGTAGGCTTCAAATAAACGGCGACAGTATATGACACGGAGGGTTCCACGTTAATCACCATGCCGCAATCTTCAGCACGTAGATGGATGCGTATATGTCATCTGACATAGCCTTGTCGTTGGTTGATGCACGCTTCTTGAGTTAGCTGTAGTACCCACTCATGAATAAATGATACTAATTTGTAATTTTGTAGCCTATGATTTACGTATTCGCTTGGAAGACGTATTTGTGATCCATAGACCATGATGGCTGGAGCAAAGCCTATGGCTCGCACGACTAAATGTATTTTTTTCTCGCCAGGAACACCGTGGTTCATGGAATCAACATCATTGTATTGCATTCATTGTTCGGTGCGCTTGCTCAGCCGGAGCGTTAATATACGGGTGATAAATTGTACCTCAATAATGCTTAATATAAGGCTTCTTACTCGAATGATTAAATTCGGTTTATTAAAATTGTGCATCAAAATTTGTAACAATAACTTTTGTTGTAGCAAATCAACTCATTCAGCGTTCTCCTAAGCACCTTTTAATTTTCAAAATTTTAGTTTGATCATAAGGCAAACACTCGAACTATCCAGTAGTTTCATTGACTACATAGCGCGCATAGGCCACACAGCCACAAACCACAGACAGCGGATTCACCTGATTTATATGCAAAGCATATTTTGTGCTGATGCATTTAAAACAATAGGCATATGGTGGACCTTCGTCTGTAGTTACGAATATCTATTACCATATCCACCCAATACACCCACGATTCCAATTACCTGATCCGCGGCTTGACTAACCTAGAACAGATTTCAGTTTTATCCATTTTCCATAATATTTCTGATAACGTTGTCGACCGCCCTCTTCATTTGGCCCTTCCTCACCAGTTTTACAGAACAAATTAATGAAGCAAGCGCAATATTTCCTCTGGCCATTTCATTTATTCTACAGACTGATCTTTCACTAGATAGTTGCATTTCACGCGTCTTTGTGTTTGTGTATATCTATAACACAGAATATATCGGTACCTAAAGCCTCGGATTATTTTCGAATTTTCCTAGTTGATCGCCCCCTAATATCAAAAGAAAATAGATCGACGTTTGAACGCATCATGGAGATGATGTATATATGGATTTCCTCTAATTATTTCAAATTTAATAATTTTATTAAAAAATTCTACTTTTCCGAATGGGACAACAGTCGTCAATCCCAATAGCAAATATTGTTATACAATATTTGGAAAATAACATTTTGAGTAAGACTGGACTGAAACCAAAATTGTACCTACGGTTTTTGGATGACATTAAGGATTTGAAACCATGGGATGATGAAATGGTAAATTTCTTAAATTTAGCGAATCAAATCAGCAAACTTACATTTACTCTGGAAACGAATTCATCAGAATAATTGCGATTTTTCGTAGTCAAATTAATTAGAAATGATCAGAAATTATAAAAATATACATTTAGGACGAATAATTTTTCGAGAACCCTACTTAATTTTAAGTCCAACCACCCGTATCTTATGGAAATCAGTATCTTAATGTCATTAACATTAAGGAGCCTTAGCGTAACAGATATGAAGCGTTGGAAGTTAGAATTAGGTAAACTGCGCGATATGGTCAAGTCTAATGATCATCGTCATCAATTAATAGAAGCAGCAATGATGGATGTCGTAAGTAAAGTCAATCCTAATTTGAGGTACATAAAAGTAGAAAAAGGGAAGGAAGAGCGTAATATTATGATACTACCTTACTTAAAGCAATAGCTTTAAAATACAATATAAGGACTGTTTCAAAACAATCCCTTACACTAGGCAATATTCTCCCTAATCAAAAAGGAAAGATTGCACCCTTGGAAACACAAGGAGCGTATGCAATTCCATGCAATGATTGTAGTCTCATGTGTGATGGTGAGATAATGCGCCCAATCAAGACGAGAGTAGCCGAACATAGAACTGCATATATTATGGACATGTTGCTAAATCTGATCTTGCCCTTTATATAGTGGAGACCGGACCCACTCTTAACCGAGATTATTGCTGACGCATAGCAATATCTTGTCGTAATAGGGTGACAAGTTTGATTAAAAAATCCATAGATTTTAAATCTAGGGATTATACTATGAATGAAAAAGATGCTGAAAATCGTTAAGCTCGATTTGGAATTCAGCATTAGCTAGCGGCAGGAAAAGACGATTGCATTGGATAGGCCATTGTCGTGTACGTGCGTTTGTCTATATCTGCTGCGTACACAAACAAAATGAAATTACAATGACTAGATTTAAATTTTCACTTTACATGCGCTAAACTATTTGTTTTATACACACGTGTGATATGACAAACTGAAGATAGCCGTACGCTTTAGGGTGTGGAAACAATTAAGTCGAATATATTTTCAATAACATCGTGCCAAGATAGAAGATAAAATCTAAAGGAAGACTAAAAAGGCAGGTGTGAAACTGCATTCAAACCACTTCTTTTACGATTATAATTAATTAATTTCGAAATAGCTGCTTTCATTTCATCAAAAAGGCACATATCGAGTATGAGCATTTGTGCTTGTCTATATAACTGGTAAGTATTCAGTTAAATATTATGCAAATGCATATATATCTATCAAAGAGAAACTGCAGTCACTGCATTTTAATTTACTCTCTCCACGTTTCCGACTGATTGTTTCATTCTTACCATTTTAAATGATGTCATACATGAAATATCTGAATGGATAAGGTGAAGGAATAAAAAGAAAATAATATTACGATAAATAATCAAATAATTGGATAAAAAGATGATTGCAAGAATCCGAATCTAAATTAAGTCCAGTAAAATATTAAGAACATTGAATTAAGGTTAGCTTTTTAGCGAACTTGTAAACTTAAATTTTTTAAAATTCATTATTTACTGTGCAATGCTTTAAAGGCTGTCAAATTTTATCCATTCAATTATGGTTTTTACAAAGATAACCGCACATCAAGGCACTTTTACTTAATTATCTTTTTTTCTTATAATGTACATTCTTTTCATAGGTAAAATTCATAAAAAATCTTGTCTTACCATCGCTTTTTTCCATATCTAAAATATACTTCTTATTATACTAAATATTTTTTCATTAACTTAGTCATGATTTTCTTTTTTGTACCATAAAGATTTTCTTTGTGTCACATCATTTCAAATAGCATAAATAAAACAATTACTCTGGCGCGTACAAAATGTAAAATAACATCCAGTGACTGCAATTTCACTTTGATCGATATACACGTGTTTTCAATATTTTTATCTGAATGCCTAAAAATATATATACACGAACAAATGCACCTTTGCGAAATGCGCCTATCTCAAGAAATGTCAGAGCATTTACGTAATTGTTCAGTCAAAAGCATAAATCAAATATTTTGAGTTTAAGTACAAGCATACGTATTTTGTCTATCTTAAATTATTATCACTTATATTGGCATGATCTTAATGAGAGTGTTATTCACTTATTTAGTTCCACACCATAAAATGTAAGAATATCTTCAATTACGTCATTTAACATGATTAATATTAAACAAATATTTCAACGCATTTAAAGTAAAAACTTAAATTTATTCATCGGAATTTCACTTAGTTAGTTGTATTCTGGAGTTATATGCAGAAACCTCTATCTGAAGCTCGCCTATTTAACGAAACATCGATTAGCTATTATGAGAAAAAAACAGACCGAATTAAAAATGAAAAAGTTAAATGAATTTCCATTCTCCATTATTAGCGTTTCATAAGACTTCGGATGAATAGTGACCCAATGGATTATACCGCCAAAAAATATCAGAAATATGTCCCAAAATGTTAGCAATTGAGAAAAACTCGTCGTTGGTCACAATCAAGTAAATAAAAAGCCAGACTTATTTTCCACCAAGCTTTTGATTCTCATCAACTAGGAACCAATTTATTTTATTCCGCGCTCACGCTTTGTTCACTTTTGTAAGACAAAAGAAGCCATAAAAACATCCAGAAATTTCATTAGTTGAGACAAGTCTAGCCGAGTGTGTGATGCTAAGATCTGAAGTAAAATAATCACAGAAGAAAACATGATTTCTTACTCGTTCTATGTCCATGATGCACTTTATTCAGACCTAGACTATTTCATCTCCATCCTGCTCATATGGACCCAAAACAAGTCAAGCCCACTTTTAAGGCACACAATGATATCTCAGAATTTAAGATTATACACTTTGTCATAAGGCTTCAGACTTTTATTGGAAATAAGCAATTATCAAATAAAAACAGTTCCATATATCCAAGAGTTAAACCATAAATATTGTTGGGCCTTAAGAAAACAGCTCTGCAGTCGACCATCAGAGCCTTCTTTTAAAAATTTTTGCGAGAAACTTTGCTTTTATAAAATCGGTCAGCGATGGCGAAACCGGGAATTTGCTCTGATGTTACGACAACTTTTTGTGGTTGTTCAAGAGATAAAATATACCAAATTTGAATTCCTATTAGATTAGTATTGAATCTCTGTTGCAATGTTTGCCTTCCCACATTCGAACCATTTGATTCTGATTTCTAGATCTTTAACAGGCGACTCTCATTTACCATCTTAGACACAAAATGACTTGAGTAGACTATCCCACCTATTCATTAAGGCGTGCTTTCATCAGTCTGCTTATTTAATGATGTCCGGCTAATCTCAATCGTTCCAATTTTAACGGAGTCACTTGACAGCATTCATTACAACTAAATATTCACTTTTATTGAATAAAGGCAATTTCTCACTTATAAATGACCAAAATTATTTCTCAACTAGGTCCTCTTCCTATACTAGTTAAAAGTGAACACTTAACATTGCTATTTCTACATTTCTAATGAACAAGAGTGCACTCTTTGTTTTGCGGTATTTAAAAAAAGTTTTACTCTGTACCTTTCTAGCGATTCACTCCACCTTACTAGATATTAACCTTACTGGTAATACATTTAAGCTTATCAGTTTGTCTAAAAAATCCATCCGAAATTTACTTTGCAACTAACATTGTTATATCTGGCAACTGCAACAGCTTTTTGGATTCTGAGCCGTGTTTCCTTGTAGTGTCTCATAATCAGCCATCAAAGGAAATTGGCATATGTTTGAAAATTCTTGAAACAATGCAGGCAAGTTTGGCAAGAGTAAAATAACTTCCGTTCGTTTTATATCAATTACTTAAGGCAAGTTGTTTAAAGAAACACAGCAATTTCGATAGCTTTCTATGCTTATATGTGTTATGTGGATTATATATTGCACCTTAATTGAATTTATCTCCGCTGCGTCTATGACAAGCTCGTTTAATATATTATTTAAATACACTACGAATCTCACAATGGTGGATTTCCTGTCGCCAGAAAAGAAGGGAATCACGGGCGAACAATGAGTAGCTTTAGGTTCGAGAACATACATGGATAGAATAAATCTTCTGATAGGTTTGTCAACATTCCTTTCTATTATAGAAATGGTCACACTGTAACTGAATACAGTATATAATATTTATTATAGAAATATCTTATCGAATGACATAAAATTTAAAATGTTTATAATATGGATTAGACCGATACTGGAATATGCTGCCGCTACTTGGAATCCATTAAAAAGGGTTTGTCCAATAAGATAGAATCTGTACAAAGAAAAGTTGTGAAACAAATTAGTCATAACTCCTGCCATATATACGCCTTTAGATTACAGTTTGTATCACAGGAAACATTATGGTTTCAGAGGATGTGCTATTAAATAAAAATTTTCCATTTGAACCAGCGGACTGGTGCCTATATGAAGCCAATAAGAAAGAGTCATGAAGTTGGAACCAGATTTGGACATTTGGCAATATCTCATCCTCTGGTGGGAAATGTTGCGAGCAAGTTATTCTCTTTTTCGAAAATTTACAAAATTTACAATCAATTGCAAAAGGGGCTGAGAGAAACGCCTCCATCTAAGATGTCTTTTAAATTTTTATCTACTGAACCAGAAAAAGTCTACAATGCTGCTGATATTTTTAATTTTGATTATGATAATACTTTCTCATGGTTGAATAAAAGACAAGGATAATTGTTATCAGCAGCATAACTTCGTGGGATATATATCTCCAAGTCTTGTATTATTAAAATTGAAATGTTATGCATTGTATCATCATGTTAGTCAACAATACATACAATCAATTGCTATTCATGGTTCTCTTTTCTTGCAAAATGTTACACTCGAATTATAACTTAATTTTTCCTATTTTTAATGAAGAATCTATCACTCTTACGGCAGAACTTTCTGATGTTGTTATATTGTACAGTACAACTAGTGAGATTTACTTATCTACATGAGACTAATTGCACATATTTATGTGATGTGATATCTTTTTATATTGTACGATTTCGAATATTATTGATTGATGGAACATGTGTGGTTTGAATCCAAATAAAGATATTCTATTCTATTCTATTCTATCATAATCCCATAACTAGAATACATTTGATAAACGAATACAGAAAACCTGACTAAGATGCAATTTATTTTATGACTCGAAAATTTGAATAACGTTTCTAAAATAAAACTTTCTTCGGTGCAAATAAACCTTGTCGATGTTGTCTTAAAGTACCACCGTTAAAAAAATTGTGAAGCAAGTCAGCCTATTCCATCCGATATATAGAATCTTGCGATTGAAGAAGAATACAATTACTAGGAATGGGCGACCTGTTGTTCATATACAGCCAACACCTAACTTTGAATTTCATGGTTTTGCGACAATGTTGTGCTGGTGTAACGCGGTGTAGTAGTAGTACTAGTATTAGTAGTAGTACTATTGGAAGTAGTAGTATTAGTAGTAGTGGTAGTGGTAGTAGTAGTAGTAGTAGTAGTAGTAGTAGTAGTAGTAGTAGTAGTAGTAGTAGTAGTAGTAGTAGTAGTAGTAGTAGTAGTAGTAGTAGTAGTAGTAGTAGTAGTAGTAGTAGTAGTAGTAGTAGTAGTAGTAGTAGTAGTAGTAGTATTAGGTCGTTTATATTGTGTTTAAAACAAGATCAATAATTCTGAAAATTAAATTTTTAAAAATATTATTCACATGAACAATATTTTAATTAGTTAGTATGATTACTTTCTATTAAATAATGGCAAATGGACATGAACAAAATATGAAACTGTTGTGTCGTATAATGAGGCCACATATAACGCGATCTTAATGATTGGTTCATAATCAGCATGTTTCACAGCATCGCTAAATGTTCACAAAAAAATTGAAAATTAGGCTTCTTTGAAGAAATAGTGAAAGTACCAACATTAAAATAAAGCAACGATGATTTAAATGCACAATTATTTAAGAAGCGTGATAATATAACTGAATAAAACAGTGCTACAGATACAAAAATGTTACTCTAAATAATAAACTAAAGTAATGGCCTTTTAGTGAATCATGGCCAATGTTCCAAAAGCCTTAATTAAAAGCTGGTCATGAATTATAAATTAAATGTCAGAAAACCTCGTTTTAAAGAAATGACACAACAAAAACAGTTTTTATCTAAAAAACATAATAGAAACTTATCTTTTGGTCGTATCTCATGCAACTAGGGAAAGCATTCACCAATAATCCGACCAGAATAATAACATTGCAATGTTTTAAACATGTAGCCGAACATGGCCGAAGCTGTTGAAAAGTGCAGGCTTATAGAATAATTTCCTCAAACAAGTATGTAACATCGTTTTTGTTGCGCATTAAACAACCTTTTAAGTGCTTGACTTCGTGAAAATGATTGTTGTTACGTTATAATACGCACGAGAATACGTAAATTGTCATTATTGAACAGACATCACACAACATGGGGCAGTAGTATTAAAATTAAAATTTATATAATTAAACAAACTTTGTTTGCGCGGGCGGTGAAAACAATTCTTTAATCAAGGTTGCGAACTTTAGATGCACACCTGACCCATTATGTACATAGATTTGTCAGTATTAACTAAGATTTTTATAGTCCAGAAAAAGCCATTCATACAGTTGACTGGTTTCCTTCTTATTGGGAACTCATTACTTACTGGCCAGACTTTTTTAATATAAATATTGTACGGAGGAAATTATTTTTAATATATTGTTACAGTTTCTGGAATATTATTTGCTTAAATCCTTATGTGTATGTTTAGTTTTTGTTCATGCTCGTTTTCAATTTACATATTTTTATTCTGCCTTGCTCTCTTCTTTTGTTTTTGAAAGCAAGATTAGTTTTGTGGCTTTTCACGTCATTCATTTTTAAATAATTTTTAAATACGCGTGATCTCTCGTAAGTTTTTCTTTTTTATTTATGCGAGAATTGGGTAGTCACGGAACAATGTTATTTCATTTGTTTTTTTTTTGCTTTGCAGGTATATGATAGCATTCTAGATCGATTGCAAATCCGCATACGATTCCAGCGCACACTCCTCCTGATTTGAGAAGTAGAAAATCTTTGTCGGTAAGTGTTTCCCATATTGACTTAAATAGCAATTTAAAATAAAAAAGGCTAGAGAACATGAATGAACTAGAAGTAGGGGATCAACTGGCCAGTAAGAAATGTCATTTGCGATGGGCCAATCCAAGTAATATTGACCAGAGGATATTTACACACAGACGAGAACGGAGCTGGCATTTGAGATATTCATGAGAGTTTATATGACATCAAGTCCCTACAGGCACTTTAGAAGGCCACCGAACAATAGCTCATTACGTAATCGTTTTATGTTAATTTGTACTGCAGCTAAATGTTTGCATTACGCAAAGTCCTGTTCTTTAAATTTGTATTTTAATTAATGCGCTTAATATTAACTTTCGGCTCCAATTAAATAGAATTTGTGACACTCCAGCCAGAATTTTGTGCAATATCGGTTAAAGCATCTAGGGAAGAAACCAATTTTGGTGGAAATAATGTGAGGCGTTAGAAATTTTACAATCAAATACCATGAATAGTGTCGATATTTCTTTATTGGTCTTCTGCTTTTATAATAAAAAATATGGTTGTTATCATATAAATGATTATTTTAAAAATTCATATATAGGTATAAATTCACCAACAATTTTAACTAATGACAATGCCTAACCTCACAATTTTTTATACTTTAGTAGTCGTTAAGAAATTTGGAGGCAAGCTTTGGTTTATTTTCAAGCTAGGTCAGTTCAATCCTTCCTGATCTTTCACATATCGTCATTGGTAACGGAAAAGTTTCATTATCTACCTTTTTAATACTATTAATAAGATTACGTTTCAATATATTTTCTATTTTAGATCTTAGTTTACATATTCTTCCATCCATCACCTTGAGTACTGCATCAACAAAAGAACGGTTTTCAAATAAATTACGTAACATGGTGGACTCAGACGCCACAAATCATCTGTGTTTTTGTGATAGAAACAGTAAAACTTAAACCCTTCGCCCAACTTTCCGAAGAGCTCCCAGTAAATTCTGGAACATTTAACATGTACGTTTGAATGTGTGACCTTCAACATTATTAAGCCGGATTCCTCTATCTAAGGATTATTTATTTAAAGTCTAGTTACATAAATTTAAAAAAAATACCTCGTAACTGTGATAAAAAAAATTCCATCTTTAAAAAGACATGATCTAGACATTCTGGACCTCGAGTTAGTCCTTTACCAAACTGCGATAAATGCCGATTTGTGAACTGACAGGGTATTAGATAATTAAGTATTTTGTAAAATTCACCTACAACAATATCATATACATTGTAATCAAATAAAATTTGAAAAATAAGTAGTTAAATGAAATCATCATTCATGCACGCGCATGGTGGTTTATATACAATAGCAGTGTACCAATTTTGATATAAAAAATCAATAGTAGTATTGTCTTCAATTTTATGTAGCCATTTTGCACGGAACACCAATCTATAGTAAATGAAAAAGCGCCTGCCAATTTTGTGGAGCAATATATATCAAATTCACGATTTCCTGTCATTATGTAACACTTACAATAATCAAGGTTGCAATCTTGATATAAGCAACTGACCCATTAATTACTTAAATATGTCAGTATAAACTAAGAATTGTATAGTGTAGAAAAAATCAAGTCATACAGTAGACCGGTTTCGTGCTTATTGGGAACACATCACGTACTGGCCAGAATTTGACGCCGAAGCGGCTCAAACATGGACACATCTGCTTCGGAATCTGGTGCTCTAACCACTGAGCCACTCTGCCGTACACTACACGACACACAATTTTCAGTTAAATACTAATTAATGTAATTTGGTTAGTCTAGTTTTTCTTCAGGTGGAGCTCATATGGCATCAATTTAGATTTAAAGTTCCAACTAACTATCCCCAATCTGTCATTACTGAACAGACACCACACTACATGTGGATGTAGTATAGAAATGAACATTTATATAATTAAACGGACATTGGTTGAGCGGGCGGTGATAACTATTACAATCAAGGTTGCGATCTTCGTATAAGCATCTGACTCATTAATTACTTACATATGTCAGTATAAATTAAGAATTGTATAGTGTAGAAAAGGTAATTCAGGCAGAAGCCCGGTTTCGTCCTTATTGGGAACTCATCACGTACTGGCCAGAATTTGCTGCGAACAGGGCTCGAACCTGGGCAAGTCTGCTTCGGAGTCTGGTTATCTATACTAACATATATAAGTAATTCATGGGTCAGGTGCTTATACCAAGATTGCAAACTTGATTAAAGTAATTGTTTTCACCGCCCGCGCAACCAATTTTCATTTAATTATATAAATTTTCATTTCAATATCACTTCCCCATGTAGTGTGGTGTGTGTTCAATAATGACAGATTGGGAATCTTTTGTTGGAACTTTGTGTCTAAATGGATGCGGTATGAGCTTCACCTAAAGTACTAATTAAAAAAATGACTAACCAATTTACATTAGTTAGTATATAACTAAAACTTATATGTGGTGTGCGGCAAGATGGCTCAGTGGTTAGAGAACATGATTCTATAGCAGACGTGCCCAGGTTTGAGCCCTGTCCGCGGCAAATTCTGGCCAGTACATGATAAGTTCCACATAATGACGAAACCAGTCTATTGCATGAATTGCCTTTTCTACAATATACAATTCTTAATTTATACTGATACATGTAAGTAATTAATGAGTCCGATGCTTATATCAAACGCGCAACCTTGATTACAGTAATTGTTATCAAATCCCGCGCAATCAATGTTCGTTTAATTATGTAACAGTATTTCCATCAGAATTATGCAATAAAGAATGTTCTTCCCAATAAAAATATTTTGCATGAAGTTTTTGTTTGTATACGTCAAACATTTACATAGACGGGTGAATATATATGCACACACTTATCTGCCGACATGATCATGCTTAGTGGGTCAATGGGCTTAGTTTCTTTAAAATCTTCTGTCTTTGTACTATAACTCTGTTCTGCCTTACACTATTGGCAATATTTATTATATTTTTATCTGTTACCCCAGTTCTTTTATTGTTCGCTGTATCTTTAGATCTCTGTTTAACACAATAATTCGTTTCCGTTAGTACTATCGTTCCAGCTCAATTGTCGTCTATCATCATGATTCCATTTATCTTATTTATAGCCCTTTTGTTCCTCTTTTTTTGGTCATATTTTTTCTGAAACTTGAGCAAAGGAATAATAGGATTGGTACAGTAATTTTGTAATATTTATACTAGTTAATTCCGCAAACAAAGTAGAATTAATATATAACAGTTAAATAATGTTTGTCGCGGAGTACTAATATGTATTCAAGTATGTATTAGGTGTTGCGAACCTAGTAACAAATTAGTTCAGTTGTAACCAGAAGGATAAAACAAAGACCGGTATTACGCCCTTTAACCAATATATATTTGGGTGAGGAATGTGGAATAATAGGACGGTACAATCTCCTAGACGAATGTGTAAACCTGCAGTAGTGAAGCTAACATTATATAAAGTCTCGACAATACGACTTCAACGCTAACTCACTCTATATAATACACACAAATATATATATATATATATATATATATATATATATATATATATATATATATATATATATACTGAGTCTGTAAAGGATACTAACACTATGGCTTTTGTGTCAGTAACCGATACCAACATTATAGTACCGAAAAGGTACATGGTACTAACACCATGGTAGTCGATTCGGTACATGGTACCAAAATGATGGATATCAATGTATGCTATATTTCGCCGAAATTGAGAATTACAACTATTTTTGAAGACATGTTACTCCAGTAAATTTATGCACTCTGGCCTTGATCCATGTACACTGTGCATTTCTAAATAAGCATAAAAGTAACCATGTAAGTTCGCCCCACATCTAATATTAATATATTGTAACACGCGGCTCCGTGTTACAACCCAACGATGTTCGATATTGTGCTCTTTAAGGTCAAATAATCTAAATCTGTTCTTATACAATATTCCTCTTAACTGTGATTTTCGGATCAATCTCTATTAGTTTCAAGCAGTTTTAATCGATATTTCTTGAACTGCAATTTTATTTGTAATTAATAGGGTTTTTATTAAAAAAAGAGAACCGCGAGCGATCCGCGAGGATCACGCGGTGGACTATTGTGTCACTGCGGATTTATTTCGCTTAGTTGGATTATTCGCAATTTATGTGAAGGATTTACTGTCCACATAGAATAATGGATTAATATATTGGCATGAATTAAAACCATAACAAGCAGTGAACTAAACATTTCTGAGTTTTTGTCGTTGAAGTCTTTAAACGGTTTACATATTCATCTTTAGTGATAATTTTTAACATTGATTCTATTCATATCATCATGTATTTTCAATCGAGTTTTTGTCAGTGAAGTCTTTAAACAGTTTATATATTCATTTTTAGTGATAACTTTTAACGTTGACTCAATCCATATCATCATGTATTTTCAATCGGTTGCATATATTCATTTCAATTCAGACATTTGTGAAAGAATAACTGCTTGTGTGTAAGAAATGCAAATTTATAAACAGCGTTCATTTTGCTTCCATCTAGTGTATGGACAATTTAGTTTGACTGTGACTGGTGTTTAAGACATTCATTTGTGTTAAAATTTAATTTTATTGCCGTCTAGAGCACGGTCAATTTGGACTAATGATTTCATACGTAGTATTATTTACAATACATTTGTGATCATTCGCATAAGTCTGCTCTCATCCCCCGGTTCGTCGAACTCACAGCCAGCAAGGAATTAATAAAAATCTAGATTTTGAGAAATTCAAGCACTTTGGATGAATTCGACGAAGAAAAGTAAATTCTAAGACACATATCACCGAAAAACACCCTCTCGAGATTACAATGCTCGAAGACAGCCGCACGATGACGGGTGAGGACGATGTTACACTGAGGTCCAGTTCAGGAAATGCAGGAAGCCCGGTGATGAGCCCAGCAACAGGCCGCACCAACACATGGACACAGTATAAACTATGCCAATTCGATCCAGACAACCTTGACGAGTGGGTCGACGATTTTACTTTATTGGGCAAGGTGTCCAATATAACAGACGAGGGCTCAATATTTTTGAGGGCTTGGGAGACGATCCCAATGTCTTTCAGACGCGGACTCAAAGATATATTGCATCAATAAACTGAGGGCACATGTGCGCAGCCATGGCAGAGCCAGCAACGCGCCGTCAAGCAGCGTTTGACACCAGATCGAGAAGGCAGGCTTACAGAACTAATGAGCCAGATGTCCCTAGGTAGTTGCACGCCTTCTGAGCTATTTAGTGTGATGGAGCAGAAAGCCTTGGAATTCAACCTGCCCAAGGAAATCGTAATGCGACTTTTCATACAGAATTTCCCGCCGGCACTACAAGAGATGGCCACGTTCCTGCGCGAATCTCTCGAAGTACAAGACGACGTTCTGCCGGCACGTCTAGACAAGTGGTGGAAGAAAAACCACTACAGCTCACTTGCCCAAGAGAAAGGCACATCACCTCAAGATTGTTCGAATCACAATCCACCGCATCATCAGCCGGAACAAATGTCACGAATGAACGCCTCATCAGCCCGCACGAGAACCTCACCGTCAGGCCAAATTTGGCATCAGTCGATGCCGTCCATTATAGACGCGATCAGAGCAGGCGTGACCAGCGTTGACCACCGTCCCGGAATAGCGTCAGGAGGTCGACGTCAAGAGACCGGGCCACAGTGCCACAATTACCAGCGGAGTGGTGTCCGAATCACCGCAGCTATGGCCACTCCACACGTTATTGCCTCAGAAACGGCTGCACATTCCCGCGCACAGACGCGACGTTCAAGTGGGCGCGGTCACCCTCAACAACTCAGGAGGATCCGCCCATGGAAGGTTCGGAAAACTGCTGGGGTCAGCCTCCTCGGTGGCAGTAGAGGCTGAGCACCCCAAGATCGTTGGCCGCTCCACGTTTTATGGCTCGAAGCACATTGCTTTCGCGGTAGAGGGCAATCAAACTATTGTATTTACGGCGACGGCTCCAGTCAAGTCATGATTCAAACGCGCAAATGCCAGAAACCAGTCTCATCGTCAGTTGCCACTATCAAAATCCTTTCTCATCCGTGACGCAACCTCTGGCAAATTATTTCTCATAGGCACTGTAACATATGTAAGCTTACTACGCCACAATTATTTCGAACCCCTCCCACCCAGTCGACACCAGCAGTCTGACCTGCGCCAATGGCTCCAGTATAGCGACTTTTGGGGTACGAGTACACACAATCTCGTTCTCCAACTCAAAAAGATGTTTCAATTATCCTTTCATCATCGCCAACACGACAAGAAACATCATTGGACGTGACTTTCTCGAACACGTCGACCTGAACATTCGTCCAAGAAAACGAGAGATATGCACTGCAGACAATCAGTTGCTTACATCAGCGCTAAAACATACGACTCACGCCGAAGCAGTCTCATCTATACAGCTTATTCCTCCAGTTGGTCATGTACCGCAACTGGACGATGTTCTGGAACGTCATGAAGAAATTTTCAAACCTATCTCCTTCATGCCCGATCTCAAGAGGAAGCGTGCTATCACAGCCCTTCGTATCATCTTGTCAAAACCACTTCCTCATCCTCCACGAGCACGTCCATTGGCACCACACAAACATAAGGCCGCCGAGCAAAAATTCGCCATGCTACGTCAACAAGGCATCTGTACACGATCCAGCTTAACTTTTGCGTCGCCTGTGGTAGTACTACCAAAGAGTGAACCAGAAACATTCAGGGTGTGCGGGGTTTATCGTATTCTCAATTTTTGCACACAGTCTGATTCGTACATCCTGCCAAATCCAGCTGACCTACTCAGATCTGCTATTGGTCATGCTGTGTATTCAAAACTTGACCTAGTCAAAGCCTACTATCAAGTACCGATGGACAAAGACTCCGTATCATATACTGCACTCAGATTCACCGGAGGTGGTACACATGAATATCATTATATGCCTTTCGGTCTCAAGAATGCCTCACAAACATTCCAACGCGTTATGGACGAAATACTAGATGGTCTACCATTTGTAATTCCATATCTAGACGACATCCTGGTATTCTCCAACTCAATAACCGAACATATACAACATATTGAGATCCTGATCACACGTCTAGCAGACTATAGCCTCCGACTTCATGGCAACAAATGCGTCTTTGCACAGAAATCAATTGAATTCCTCGGTCATCAAATTTCCGAAGAAAGCATGACATCTATACCTACTAAGGTTCGTGCTATTCAAGATCTACAGCCTCCAACCACCGTTCGGGCATTACGACGATTCTTGGGAAAGATGAACTACTATTCTCGATTTGTACCCTGCCTTGCCAAGATTCTGGCACCTCTTCACAAATATCTCGTGCCAGAAAGCCGTTTCGACAAGAAATCACAACCGATTCAGCTCAACATGTACGACATACAGGCTTACGAGGATGATAAAAGGGCCCTATGCAAAGCGATCATGCTACATTCCCCGGATTGGTCTCAAACTCTTGAATTGATAACTGACGCATCTGACGTTGCCATAGGCGCAGTACTTCAACAATCCATCAATTGAATACACCAACCTATCGCTTTCTATTCGCAAAAACTAAAACCTCGCGAGACGCGATATGAAACATTAGGAAAAGAATTATTCGCAATCTACCGGTCGATCCTACACTTCCACACGTATCTTGATGGTCGAAAGTTCTAGATCTACACAGACCATCTTCCTCTACTTCCGATACTGAGAGGAAAGAAAGAGTATTTATATTCACGGTGTGTCAACTTACAACTTACACGAATACATATCGAATGCAATCAATGGACTCGAATCATTGTTCTAGAATGACACCTATCAATTTCAATCGACTGAAAACACTTGATTATGATGGAACTCTGCTGCAGTGTGGGCCCTCGGTCGTTTATACCTGAAAAACTTCGTCACAATATCTTCGAAGTCTACCATTCAATGAGCCACCCATCTGGCAAAGCATCAGTGGAAATTCTATTCAGAACGTATTTTTTGGCCTGTCATGCGGCGAGATATCAAGATATGGTCAAAACCATGTCTAGAATGTCAGAAATGCAAAGTGACGAGACACACCAAAACGGCGCCACAAGTCATTCCAGTGCCCAAAGTCCGGTTTACGTACATACACGTTGATCTGGTAACCTTACCTGCCGTGAACAATATGCGATATCTACTGTCAATACGGAATCGCACCACTCGATGGTATGAGGCCACACCACTGCCAGACATGAAGCAAGGCTCTGTCAATTATGCTTTAGAGCTCATTTGGTTCGCTCGGTTTGGTGCTCCAGCTGAAGTGACAACCGATCGTGGCGCACAGTTACTCGGCAAAGAGTTCGCAGTGCTACTGAAATACTATGGTGTCAAACACTCTGTGGCCGCGGCTCGCAATCCGAGAGCAAATGGTTTCGTCGAAAGGCCACACCGGGAACTGAAAGCGGCGCTCAAGGCTAGCCCAGAAGAAAATTGGCTTGTGGCTTTACCGCAAGTACTCCTATCAATGCGTACAAGAACTCGTGAGCCGATCAAATGTAGTTCCGCTGAAATGGTATTTGGCGAATGTCTACGGCTGCCTGGCGAACTAGTCCAATCATGCACTGAAACTGCAATAACGATGAACGAACCGACATTTCTGTTTCCACTTCGCAGTTTTCTACAATATAACGCTCAGAATCGGCCGATCTGTCCTACATGTCAGCAACATGGTCCAATTTATAAACGCAAAGATTTTGATAGCTGCAAATGGTTCTTCGTCCAAAACGATATGGATAACAGGATTTTAGCCAAACCGAAGCGCGTTCCTTATCGTGTGTTAGATCGACGTCAGAATTACATCATTTTGGAGATTAATGGCAAAGCTGAAGCGATCTCCAAACACAGACTATCCCCGGCTGACGTTGATCCAAATGACCAGCTGTTCCGCGATGTTGACCAATCAGGAGGTGAAGAAACGATAACTCCACCTCCAGACAGTTTTGCTGACGACGGACTGACGCCCGACATCTCATCAACAACCGAGCCAACTGACGCCGTCACGCCGCCGCGAGATATAGTGGAACCAGAATCAGTGTCGACAGCGCGAACATCAGTAATTACACGGTATGGCAGAGCAATAACTCCTCCTGTATGGTTAGCCCCCTTCATTCTGTACTAATTTTCATTGTCGGGAGGGTGTATGTAACATGCGGCTCCGCGTTACAACCCAACAATGTTCGATTTTCACAAATGTGGTGCTCTTTAAGGTCAAATAATCTAACTCGGTTCTTACACAATATTTCTCTTAACTGTGATTTTAGAAACAATCTCTGTTAGTTTCAAGCAGTTTTAATTGAGATATATTGAACTGTAATTTTATTTGTAATTAATAGGGTTGTTTATTAAATATACACACCAGCGCGCGATACGCATGGAATATGCGGTGAATTATTGTGTCACAGTGGATTTATTTCGCTCAGTTGGATTATTCGCAGTTTACGCAAGGGATTTACTGTTCAAATTTAACTATGCCTATCCGAATTTCAGAGAAAAATGGATTATTATAATGACATAAGTTAATAACATAGCAAACAGTGAATTTTTGTCATTGAAGTCTTTACACGAATTTTATCCATTTTTTTCAGTGACAACTTTTAAGAGTGACTATGTTCATATCATCATGTATTTTCAATCGGTTGCATATATTCATTTCAATTCAGACATTTGTGAAAAAATAACTGCTTGTGTGTAAGACATGCAAATTTATAAACAGCGTTCATTTTGCTACCGTCTAGTGCATGGACAATTTAGTTTGACTGTGACTGGTGTTTAAGACATTCATTTATGTTAAAATTTAATTTTATTGTCGTCTAGAGCACGGTCAATTTAGACTACTTATGATTTCATACGCAGTATTATTTACAATACATTTGTGATCTTTCGCATAAGTCTGCTCTCATCACCCATCGGGAAAAAGCCGGGGATTAATCATGTGTATGGATCTCCACAGCCGATTCCAAACCAATGTAGGGAAAATTTAATCTCGCGAAAGTCCCCTACACTATTATCTTCAGAAACGAAGGGATAATAGAGATTAATCTATAATCACTGGCGTACGTTGGCTTACTTACTTTTGGCAACGGTTTAGCTACTATTTCCCATTCTTCAAAATTCTATTTATAAAGTTGCAGAGCGCATTCATAAAAGTTAAGGGTAATTGAAGCAGGTCATCAATCGAAATACCAAGGTGATCTTTTTGTTTTTTTACTTGATTTTAAACATTTATTTTATCAATTCATCACTGTCAATAACAAGTCCTGGTTCCTGATCTCCAAAAGGATCAGGTAGTTCCATGAAATTTCTTTCATTCTGTGGATTACATATCAAATTGTCAAATATTTCATCCAATTCACAGAGAAACTCATACTCAGTTTTATCCACAGGTAATATAAGCTTTAACTTCTCCTTATATTTACTGTAATCTATGAGGACTTTGTATCCTAGTCTAGGATTACTCTTCATTTTGGCCAAAATAATTCGTTTTGATCTTTGACGGATTATCAGCAGTGATGAATTAATTTCTTTATCAATCAAATCTAACCTCATTTGTTTAATACTATTGATAAGATTACACTTTATTATATTATCTCGTTAAATATTTATTTTACATAATTTCCTATTGATTTGTTTCGGTAAAATATCCGTAAACGTAGATGCCTGAAATAAAACATATAATAACGATGAATTACAAGAAACAAATTAGTCAGTGCTCAAGATATAAAAACTTTCATAATCAATCAGTATGCTTAATTCGCTGAAAAGATTCCTGGTATAAATTCATATTTAACGTATAACTCAATGTGTCATAGTTTAAATTTGAAAAACTAACATATTATTTATTACCATTTAACCAAATATATAACTGTTCTTATATTATATATTAATAAAAAATAATTCTAGCTAAAATGACACAACATAGATTTGTATTCGGTGAGCATCGCAAGCGAAATCCCATTTTAAATAGCAAAAATATGTGAACAACCACAATGAGCAATTCTGCACATTCAGGAATTTGTACCGTTCTATTATTCCAAATTCCTCAACCAGAGTAGAATCAAATTCACTACGGCCCTGGATTGATCATCAAATGTAATGCTCCTACCAGAGCTCTGTACAGCGTTATATAAAGAATCCAGGTAATCAATTACAGTTTATTGACATAAAGAGCACCGTTCAAAATATTCACCTGTATATACAATGAATGTCGATAGACTCAGAGTAGAATTGGTTGTCTATAAGCCCTTCCAGAGCTCTGTCAAGTCACTCTGTTGTCCTGGTATTTGATCTATGGTCAGATGCACATATACCAGTAGATAATCAGAAGCAGGATACGGGGAATCCTATGTTGAAAGCTTTGGGGATTCTTGTTGATGATATGTTTGGTAACATCAATAATCTGATAACCGTGTGAATTCAATTAATGAATTAAGTGATCAAAATCGCCTGCAGTTTGCGTAACTAATTTCATGCTATGCTAGTGAGACAGCGCGTGTAAACAACGGGTATAAACAGCGCGTGAAAACAGCGTGAGCAAACAGCAAGCCCAGATGAAGGCAGAAGCCTTAAAGCGATAACGTACACAAATAACGAGCTAGTTATATTTTATTGCATTTCTACTAGTATCATTCAATGAAATTGCATTGCAATACTTGAGACAAAGTGCCGTACCATGTTATATAAAATAGTTGTACAATCAGTTACTGTTAGTGGCCTTGAAGAGAGCCACAAAAAAATTCACCGGCAAATGCTGTGAAGAGATATAATACAAGATCAGAAGTCCTTCTAGAACCCTGCCATGTTTATTGTTTAAAACTATAAGGCATATGCATGTCAAACAGTAGATTATAAGAGACAGGCAATTGCTTTGAACTTTTAAATTTATGCTGATACCTAGCCGAGACTTGTTGGTAATCTGTGGCAAAACTAAATCGCTGACAGCCGTACAAATCTTATTAATAAATTAAGCGATCATCATTGCCTAGAATTGCAGCTGCTAGAGTTCGTGTGACAGACATCATTTTGCGCTAGTGAAACAGCGTGAGTTTTATAGCGTGTGAAGACAGCGAGCATTGACAGACCATGAAGGCACGATGTGTGCAAGAAGCAAGCCAATCAGAAGGCTTTGCGTAATAAATACAACGCGCTTATGTAATCGCAGGTAACATATATATATTCAATGATAAGGTAAGATTCCATGCTTTCTTATTGGACTGATGTAAGCCTATAGAATTGAACATGTAATATGAATTAAATTACAAAATGACGCAATACAAGGCGTTACATAACGCGTGAGGCAAATAGAGCACTGTAAGGTTTGGCAGCCGCAGCGTGAGGATTTCATGTTTGATTGCCACTGAAGTTGCCAGGTTTAAGTTGAAACCTGGGCAGGCTGATTCGCCGTCATAGTGTTTGAATACGAGCTAGGGTGTGCTCGACATTGTGGTCATGATATTCGTAGATTGGTCACTGCACAACTGGTGAAGTTGAGATATGCATTTAAGGTGGCCTGTATCATGATATGAAGCCGATAACTAATTAGTATTGTTACACAAGGCGTAAGCTCTATGTATATGGTCATACCAAAATAGGCAGCATGAGTTCAGGTGTGAGCCATACATTACTGTGTAAAAATATATACATAAAATCAAAGGGTAACGACAAAAATTGTACTCCAACATTTCCGCAGAGATGGCATAATACCAAAGAACTGTTTAAAAATGTTACACGCATGTTAGCTAAGAACAGCTGGTTATATCTCGTGAGACAAGTGAATGTGAGAAGAAATATGAATCATGTGGATTCCTACAGGGCACGTTGCGTGACATAAGACGCAAGCTGTGCGCATAAAGTTAAAAATTTGATACGTAGAATAACAAAAAATTAATGTTAAAAAATCATCAGTTATGCGTTATGCAAAGCAATCTATTGCTAGGTTGAGATTGTAAGCAGATAGAGCCTGAAACGTGTGTAGAATGTTGTATGTTCCCAGGATCATGCGGTTCGATAAACAGTTTCAACCTGTCTATGCTTACTGATGTAGATGACGCACCCTTCATGATAAAAAAGTATTTTGGCTGTCTGAGTAAAATAGGGTAAGGACCGCGATACTTTGTTTGTAGTGGTACAACAGCAGTGTCGTAGCGAACGAGTACTCTCTTGCAGCTGTGTAGTTGCGGGTGAACGAAGACTGGACGAGGCGTATGTCTCGGCTGCTGTACAGACATGTTACCGAAATGAAGTCGGAGGCGGTTAGCTTCATTTTGTGGGACGTCTTGCGTGGGTAGGATACGTGGGAGCTGACTAGGCAGGCGTTGATCCGTGCCATACAAGAGTGGTGACGCAGAGGTTTTAATGGATTCACGAGTACGGGAACGCATGGCTAGCAGTTGACATTAATGGAAAAGGATGATAAGGCACATTTGAGTTCCCTATACGTTCACTCAACTATATCGTTAGATTAGAGATGGTAGAAATTCGTCTGGCTTAAAGTACATCCAATGAACTGCAAGGTAGTTTTGAAGCAATCAAATGAGAATCGAGTGCCTCTATCAGTAATTACCTCGTTTGGAACACAATAATGTGCTATGCATACGGTGATAAAACCATTTATTGACTTCGCCTGCAGAAAGGGTACCAAGAGTTAATGCCACAGGCCGTCGGGTATTTCTATCAATCAAAGTTAAAAGGTAGCTAACACTTTTTACCTATGTTAGATAAACTATGTCGATGTGGACGATGGCTAGGCGAGAGATAGTTCGGAAATGTTGCAACTTAGAACGAATTTGCCGTGTGATCTTGTTTTTCAGGAAAATGGCACACTCGGAGATCCATCGTTTAGCGTTCTGCCTGAGCCTGTGACCCCAGAAACGATCTGTAAGATGTCGGAGAGTCGTCTTGCTTTGTGAGTAAGAAATTGAGTGAATTGGGTCGAAAACCTTTCTCTGAAGGCTGGTCGGCAGAACTGGCTTGTTGGGCTGCGAACCCGTGAAGTAAACAATAGGTAAGCCTTCCCAGAGACGGCATATAAACATGGAAGGGGGGGTGACGGGTTACTGATCTTTCAATGTGAGTGTCACCGCGCTGTTCCGTTCGCAGGAGGGATAGCGTTAGTGCAGGTTCACTGTGTGTCATGGAGTTGGCAGTGAATGGCGAGGGCGAAGGTAGTTGTAGCGAGACGTCAGGTCTGGAAATCGGGTCTGCAATGAAGTTTTGTTCATCCTGGACATGAAAGATGTCGAATTTCCATTCTCTTAGACAAGACAGCTTTCTTTCTACTCTGGCAGGGTACTTGGCGACAGTTGAAATCTCGTTTTGAATTGCGATAACTAAAGATGCATGTTCTGTGAAAAAAACAAATCTGCTGCTGCTAATGATACTGATAAAATGGCGTACTGCGTCGTGGATGACGAGGAGTTCTCGACCGAAAGTGTCGTATCTCGTTTATAATGGTTGGAGAGTACGCGAGTAGAAACTGATAGGCTTCCGAACTCTGTCGATATCTTGTTCCAACGTGGCTGTAATATCGAACTCAGAAGCATTTGTCGTGAGTAGAAATGGTCGCCAAAAATCTGGATGCGTTAGCAATGTAATATTTGCTAAAGTATTGATGGCATGTCGAAGTAATTCCTCGTCTTCAGATGACAAAATAATGCTGGAATTCTTGCTAAGTCATTTTCGATTCCGCAGGTGCGTGCACAAAGGATAAAGTTGTCTTGAGAGGCCAGGAAGGAACTTGCGATAGTAGTATAGGACTCCCAAAATTTTCTGCAACTCGCCAACAGTCTTCGGTGACTTGATATTCTTGATTTATTTCACCTTTGTCGGCAAAGGTTGAATACCTTACGGCGTGATACGATGCCATTGGACATCCATGGATGCAGTTACAATCTGCGTCTTGTCACAATAGATTATGAGTTCGTGGTTGGATACATGTGAGAGGACATTTCTTAAATGCTTGTCATGAGATTCTAAGACTGGACCGAATAAAATTATGTCATCGAGATATGACATACCGTAAGTTGCGTCGTCGTGAAGTATGTTGTCCATGAATCTTTGAAATGTCTGCGTAGCTCACTTAAGACCCAAAAGGCATGATAAGATATTCGAAAATACCAAATGGACTGATGACCGCAGTCTTTTCAATATCTTTTGGCGCTACCGAGATGTGGTGGGAGGCTTGTCTGAAGTCAATCACTGAGAAAAAATTACTCGAAACGCTTGGAGGAAGTGTCCAAAAACTTTGCTTAAGTCCGGTGGAGGGGTCAATGATCTTTTGATTGGCAAAATCAACAATAAGCCAAAATTTCAAAAGGAAATCAAAGCCTATTATATTTTGTGAGACCTTGGCGACGATGAAGTTGCGAGTAAATTCATACCTTAAACCTTTGTTGAGTGTGCGATTCAGGCTGCCATAAGTAGGTATGTGCTCCACTGTATCTGTTTAGAGTAAAACGCCTAGCAACATCTTGGCCATTGGATCACCCTTGAGAACTAAGCTTGCTGCACCTGTTTCTTCGATGAATTCTTCGCCAGTTCTGATATCAAGAAAATGCAAATGTTCGTTGGGCTATTTTGCCGGGTCATGCAAACAAGAAGGCTGGTAATTGCGACTGACATTGTTAGTCTGGCTGTATATGTGGCATATTCGGAGTGGACGAAGAGAGTCAATAGGAATATCAAATCGTAAGGGATTGCTTCCTTGTGGCGCCGTTGATGATGTTGACGCCGCTGATGCGCAGAAAGTACGGCCTTCTCCTTTCTGCGCTATAACTTTCCCGATCCTGATGCTTAACTGCGCCTGTTTTCTGTGGTCTTTCTTGTCAACTGTGGAAGTTGGCATTCATTTGGAAATTTTTCCGAACGGCAGAGACAGACTTGACATGAGTAGAAAATTTTCTGGTGATTATATCACCAGTTCTATGGGGCATATCTGTTAAAAGATGGCGGGGATCTAGATCTCCGCCTACTGTTATTTCATATTTTGTGTGTAAAAATGTGTCGAGCGTTCACATGATTTAGCTCGGATATCCTTATGGTCAAACCTTCTAGAACGTTAGCCGTGTTCGCTATTGTCCTCTCTAACGAGGAGATCCTATCATCCTGCGGGGTGGAAAAAAGAATGAAGAATTTATCTTAGTTTCCGAAACCCTAAATTCTAATTCGCATCTCTCAGGTAAGACATCTATCGAGAGAGATGGGGAGCTGTCAGGCGAACAATTTTAGTGACAGGGGAAGATTATTAATATAGCCAACCTCAGACTCATGATCAGAAATATTGGTTCTATACCAACGTTTTCACAATTCCCTTAATATTTCAATGGGGCCAAGGTTTGGCATGTCTAACTGCGCATATTTATTTATTATTTGCTCGGTTTTAGTAGGATTCAGCAAGGGTTCTACTTCATTTTTGAGGCCCAAATTGGGAATGTGTAGTTTTCTAATGGCCTCAAGCTTTGGATAAATCTGTCGCTGCAATTCTGAAGGTAGTTTTGCGAAAATCTTTGACAGTTTTTGATGACTGTCATAATCTGGAAACGGGGAGAAAGCGGAGTCTACGCGCATAAAGAATAGTTCGCTATCTCCATCCCAAACAAGAGCATCAATATCTAAAATTGGACCTGACATTCTAAACATCTTACGGGATCTTAAAAGCATAAATTTATAAGCAAGATGAAATGTATAAAAAGACGTGAAACAAAACGCTTACTGAAATCTGCTTCCACAGTTGAAACTGAGAGAGTCAAAATCTGCTTTCACTGTTGAAACTGACGGAATGAAAACTGAAATCAAAGTCTGCTTTCACAGTTGAAACTGCCAGAATGAACAGAGAACACAGATGAAATTAGTTATTTCACAAAATCACAAGTCACAGTTCTTCACCTTCGTACAGTCAATAATGTGCTTTCACAAAATCAAAAACATTGTGCGTCCACATTTCGGTTTGGCACATATGATCACAAAGATGTACAGTTTTGGTACGTAGGAGAAAAATTTTCAATAGAACACCTTCCCTAAAAAAATCCCAACAAAAAATTTTCCACAAAACCTTGACTTAAGAAAGATTCACAACCAGAGTAAAATGTGGTATAAGCGATCGTCAATTTACTGTACTCCCAAAAAATAAAAGGAAACTGAAACACAGTCGATTGTATTTATGCCAACATTTTGTGATTTGCTAACACATCTAAAAATAACAGTACTGTTCTCAGTATCCTGAAACGGTCGCCAGATTGTAGAACGCCCCGGCTTCAAGTGAATGCCGTACGATGTCGCAAAGTCAGTTCGGTACCAAGAGGGCTGAGAATAAGTAATGTTGGGGCCCTTATTAGGGATGGAATTGCGTTCTCCGGCAAATGCGTAAAAGTGAAATTGTGTCAATGTCTTGAAGTACTCCTAGACGCTTGAGACTGGCTATGGTTGTCTGGCTTTGTTCCTTCTTTGTGGCGTTGAAATCAGTTGGCTTGTGGCACAAAGTTCGAACCCAAATAAAAACCAGATTAATAATCTACCGGTAACCTAAACAAAAATATATCATAATGTACAGATGATGGGCTGGTGCATACAAATTAATTGCTTCAAATAACCACTATGTATTTTTATACATACTGCTATCCGTAGTGGTTAGTCCTAATGCATGAAGCAAAATAGAGTTGCGTTGATGTGTTTTCAAGAGTCGTAGCATGATAGTGCCAATTTTAGATTTGTGCTGCTTGGGCCGACTAGATCATTGTCAGTGAGGTGAGTTTGACATGAACAAAGGAGGTTGTGTACGCTCGGCTACGTGATCCATGATATTTGTGAGTAAATATGCGAACTACGCAACATATGAAGTTGCGATATGCATGGGAATGTTCTGTACTATTTTGTGAAACCGGTGACTACTTATAATGCTATATAAAGCGTTAGCTCTACGTAGCTAGTCATATCAAATACAGCAAGTGCCGACACACACCTTAGCCATATGGTGCAGCTGTATGTTGTATGAACGATATAACACGGAAATAAAATGTTAAAAATAAACAAATGAAGTCTGCACTATCTTCGTATGCAATGGTATATTACCAAAGAAACCTTCGTAGATGATACATAATTTTCAGCTAAAAAATTTGATATAACACGTGAAACTAATGAGTAAGAAACATGAATCATGTGGATCCATATGAGCTAATCATGTCATGTTAGATAGCAGCGCAAGTGGTGTGCAAAAAATTAACACGTGACAGATAGAATAATGAACAATGAATATAAAATCATTTATATCAATATAACGTAGTGCAAAGTAGGTTATGACTTGATTGAATTTGTTGAAATGAGGGACCTGAAACGCATGTAGAAAGTTGAATATCGCCAGAATCAGGCGGCTAGACAAAAGCTTTAGCCTGTTTATGCTTGGCGAATTAGGTGCCACAACTTGCATGATTATGATTTTTCTTTTAGATTTCAAATTAAAATCGGATAAGGGCTCGATACTTAGGTTGTTGTGGTGCTACATCTGCTGGACTAATGTGTTACTAAAATGTAGACGAAAGCAAGAAGCTTAGACATTTAGGAAAATCTTGTAAGAGTAATAAATGTGAGAGCGGATTTGGGAGACTTAGGTCAATGCCGAACAAAAATAGCGACGCAGAAGTTCAAAAGTAATACATCAATTCAGTTGACATTAATGGACAAGAATGCAAAAGCTGATTTGAGTGCACTATGCATTCTCTCTACCATACCATTAGACAATCAGTCGTAGGCGGTGGTCTGGCGTAAAGTGCAATCAATAAACCGCAAAGTAACTCTGAAACGATTGGATAAGAAGCATGTGACAATATCAGATATAACCTCGTTAGCAACACTGTAATGTGCTATATATTCAGAGATAAAACAATTAATGACTTCATCTGCAAAGATAGTGCCCAGAAGCAAAGCTACATGCTATTGAATTAATCTATCGATTATTGTTAAAAGGTAGTTAAAACTTTAGTAAGATTAACTATTTCGATGTGAACTATGGCTAGGCGTGACGTTGTTGGGTTATAATACAAATTAGACTGAGTGTAACGGGAAATATAATTATTTTGGCATGTAATACACTCAAAGACTAATCGCTTATCGTTCTGCTAAAATTTTTAACGCCTCAAACGTAATTTGATATATTTTACAGTCGCCTTACTACATGGGTGAGAATTAAAGTGTATGGAGTGAAAAAATTTCTATGGAGGCTGTTGGACCAAACTGGATTGCTTACCTGTGAAGCAGACCAACGGCAAACGCTCTCAAGGTTTATATGCAAACTCGGTATGACGGCGAGCTACTTATATTTGGACGTGTGTGCCACCAAGTATTTCTGTTTGTATGAGGGTTTGTGACAATGTAGGCTCGCGGATTGTTATAGAATTACCAAGAATAGCGAAGGCGAGGGCGGTTGTAGCGAGACGTCAAACCTTGAATGTGCTTCTGAAAAATTGTTTTATTTTTCTTTTACATGACAAATGTCGAATTTCTATTCACTAACACGACAAAGAGTACATCGCGACTGTTGAAATCGCATTTTGATGTACGCTAACTAATAGGGCAGGATATGTAAAAACAAACCTGCTGCTGCCTATGATGATAATTATTTATAGCACCGCATATTGTATAGAAAGAAGTTCTCAATCGAAAGTTTCTCATCGAGTTTCTACTTATTTTAGAGTATACGAGTAAATACCACTTGGCTTCCGAAATCCAATGATATTTTGTTGCAAGGAGGCTCAGTTCGCGAAATCCAAACATCAGGGGTGAGTGGAATAGATCGTTGAAAACATGACGGAGCCATTCATCGTCATAAAAAAAATCAAGAAATAGTAGAGTTCTATCTTAGACCTTTTAGATTCATCAGGTGCCTGCATAACGGATATAATTCTTCTGATAGGGCGATTGGGAACTTTCATTGGTAGTTGAGAATACCCCCATATTTTCTGTAAGTCCTTCAAATTCTTTGGTGACGCAAGGTTATTGATGTAAATGGCCTTAAAATGCATAGGTTCTATACCTTGAGCTGTAATACGTTATCTTAAGAAACCAATAGATGTAGTTGCATTTTGTGTTTTTTCACAATTTATATTAAGTCAGTGATTAGCTAAGTGTGGTAGGACATTTGTAAGATGATCGTCATGAGAGACTAGTTCAAAGCTAAACACCATTATGTCATCAAGATGTGACATAATGTAGACGGGGTCATCGCATAGAATGTTTCCAGAATCTCTGAGACGGAAAGACATTTGAAGTTATTCAAAAATACCAAAATGAATGATATTAGCAGTCTTATCTATATCTTCTGGCGCAACCAGAATGTGGTATTAGGCTTGCCTGAGGTAGATTGTTGGGGTATTTTGCGGGGTTGCTATCTCCCTACATAGAACAGGTAGCGGCTGTTGAGATTCGTGGTGAGGGGACACCACTTGTACCAAATTCCCAAGAAACTCCATGGAAATTGGAGCCGGCTTATCCTCCAAAAGGAGTCAGCCGCAGTAAAGTAAACTTAAACTTAGGATCAATCCCCGGCCTTTTCCCGATGGGTGATGTAGAAGGCTAATTCGAATGATCACATTATGTATTGTACACAATGCTGCATGGAAAATTCTATAGTCCAAATTGACCGTGCTCTAGACGGCAACAAACTAAATACTGTTAACACAATTGAATGACTTATACACAAGTCACAGTTAAACAAAATTGTCCGTGCTCTAGACGGCAGCAAAAGTAAACACTGTTAACAAAGTTGAATGTCTTATACACAAGTCACAGTTAAACAAAATTTTTCGTGCTCTAGACGGTAGCAAATCGAAACACTGTTACCAAAGTTGAATGTCTTATACACAAGCAATTATTCTTTCACAAATGTCTGAATTGTGATGAATACATGTAACCGATTGAAAATATATGATGATATAAATAAAGTCACTGGTAAAAGTTGGCACTGATGATGGATAGACTAAAATCGTGTAAAAACTTCAATGAAAAACTTCACAAATAATTAATCCACTGTTTGCTATGGTTTTAACACATTTAATTATAATAATCCATTGTACTCTGAAATTCTAATATATAGAATTAGATGCGAACAGTAAATCACTTGTATAAACTGCGAATAATCCAACGAAGAAAGTAATTCCACTATGGCACTATAATCCACCGCATGTTCCCTGCGTATAGTGCGCGGGTGTGTATATTTAATAAACAAAACCCTATTGATTACATATAAAATTGCGGTTCAAGAAATCTCAATTAAAACTACTTGAAATTAACAGGGATTGTTTCTAAAAACACAGTTAAGAGAAATATTGTGTAAAAACAGAGCTAGATTATTTGACCTTAAAGAGTACCATATTTGTCAAAATTGAGCATCGTTGGGTTGTAACGTGGAGCCGCGTGTTACAAGATCACAGAAAATTAATTCCTACCACCGACACTTTCAAGCAAATTATTTTAATTGGAAATATTGTATGCTTCGGATTTGGTCATAGAGTTCACCTTGCGATAGATGCAGTAGATTCTGTATAACCCTTTAGTTTTGGAGACCAAGTGTAGTGGTGGTTTCCAAGTACTTAATGATGGTCCGATGATGCCAGCCATTTCCGAAAGCATAAATATACTTTTTTGTGATTATAGCCCCAATTCTTTGTCGAATATCAACTAAAGAATCGTAGGAAACTTGATTTTCGTTTATACAGTTATTTTCGATTCCGACATAAATGTTGATCAGCGATTTGTGCTGTACCTACAACGTATCTTTCAAAGATTTAAGTCAAATCTGAAAGAGATCTCCCTAAACAGCATAGCCTAACTTTATGTGATGTGAAACTGACGGATGGACGGTGAGCTAATTTAGGTTTGATGATATTTATGATTGGAAGAAGCTTACTGGACATTAAAATGAAAACAATAAAATTTTCAATATAACTTGAAATATAACTTCGTAAATTTAAAGTGATAACAACAAAGAAATTTACCAAAATCTGCTTGCACAAATTGAACTGATTAAATTTGGAGCACAACTGCCGCTGGTAAATAAATTCGTCAACTTGATTATTCAACTGTGCTAAATAATACCCACCACAAGATTAACTGGATGAATTTGGCACGGAAACAACCGCTGATAAATATGTTAGTAGATTTGAACTGTGCTTGGTAAAATCCAAAATATTGACATGTATTGAACCACAGAATGCTATTAAATTAATTCGCTGACGAATCAAACGGGTGCTTTACAAAATTCCAAAAGTTTGTCGCGAAATAAACAGGCTTGAAAAGATCAGATGATTCACACAATAATAAGACGGTGATAATATTGTGTTGACAATTTATATTATAAAAGTCCTTCCAAAGATTTACAGTAAATGCAGGCAATTTGAGCTAAGTTAATGATCTGCACAATTGCTATAACACTCAAAGGATAGATACCGTCCACAAAAAGGATCTAAATAGCTCACGAAAGCAGAATTGTTATATGAATCGTTCAAAGATTTTGTATTACAAATTCAGGATAGATAAGCAAAATCATCACAGTTTCAATTCTCCCCTTGCATGGTCGACAACTCTATCGCTCCGGCTAGAGCGCTGCGCAACTTTACTGAGATGTAAAGGGGATATGCAGTATTGTTAACAATCCAAAATAGAGCCAAAAAAATATTCACCGGCTAAAGACGTGATGTATTAAAGTAGCAGAGCAGAAGCAAATTACCAGAAGAACTCCTAGACATTTACTATGTGCTCCTGCAAGTGTATTGGTGTTCCTCTCTTAGTTGCAAGAAAAACAGTAAATTAGACGAAACATGATGTGTCAACTTCTGTTAAAAGGCCTTGATGAGTCTTGTTGATGTTCTGCGGCGGTACCAAGATGATTGGCAAACGTAGAAATCCGAATAATAAATTAATTGGTTATGTATGTCTGGAGGTACAGTAACAAGAATATTAGTGTGACCTACGGCTAGCTGAGTTGGCAACACGGCACGGATAATCGCAATAATTAGAGCGATCGTAGATTATCAGTACAGCAGAAATGCGACAGCAATCGCAAGTAGAGAAAATTTCACAGTTTATTGAGTAGTAATTACATCACTCTTATAACATAAATTCGGATCACACGTGATTCTTTTGTAGAGGCCCTTTAGTCACTATCATAGGAGAGCCTCTGAGATGCCAGGCTCAGAAAACCCATACATACGGAATAATCATTTAATTTAGAGCAACCAAATTCCTCATAACTTTCGCTTAAACTAAATTTCTTAAATCCTTCGATTAATTGATCTGTATCCTTACATTTATTGCTGCTAGTCATAATGTTAAAATAAAACATATTATAGTATATTAATTATAATAATATGCATGCTTATCGTCTCACTGTATGCCACAGAGAAGAGAACAAAATTGCAAATCTTGAAAACATGTAACCAAGTTAATAAACTGAATCAAATTTGAGACGTTCTCGTCAGAACATTTAGAAATACAAATTGTAATATTTTAATTTAATATTTTATTATCAAAATGTCGAAGTCAGAACCACACAGAAAAGCGTACCATGCAAATCAGTCTCCAGAAAACTGAATTACAAAATTACTAAAGATATTTTTAAAAATGTCGAAACTATGCGCCAAAAAATTCAAAAAATTACTGTAACTGGTCAGATTAATTTTCCGATATATTGTCAAAATTAACTACAAATTTTAATACGCTGGACCAATGATATCGCGTATAATTACCGTTGATAAATTGCGTGGGATTTTGTATTTATATAAGCACGGTGTAATAACCACGAAATACACATTCTGGTCTGCTTGCTACGTGTGACTGCCGTCGCCTTCTCTGCTTCACAGACTAACTACGCCTACTTTTATTTTTGCGTTTACCACGCTGTGTTATTTTGCGGATAGTCTTCAAGCACGCCAATCTTCTTCTTGCTGCGCATCAAGTCATATGTAATCGATCATCTATAAATCGGATTTCTACGTGTGTCAGCCACCTCTGTTTTGCCGCAGGTCTTCAACAAGACAATTCTAAGCCGTTCAACAGCAACTAACACATCCTGCTACGACAATTCTACCTATTCATGTGCATCTATTCAATGGATCACCAGCCAACAAATAGGAGGACAGAACAAGTGTCTAGATAGAATTCTGAACGCATAAATGCCGCAAAAATTCATAAACATTCACGGAATTTGCCGGTGAACGCTTTTCTAGCCCTGTTAAGAGCAATTACAAAAACTTGTTCTCTCCGTTTCCTTATTGGTCTTCTTAGTAATATCGTACAGTACTTCCTTCCAGGTGGGGCGTTGCATAACAATTTTTTAAAACAAAGCATTGTTTTAGGAAACAAGCGGTAAAATCTGTAACGGCTCAGATAAATTCGCCGATATATTGCCAAATCAAATTAAAATTTAAATATGCTGAAAAAATTAAAGCACGCAAAATTGGCAACCGCGCCACTATCGGAGAGCAGTACTGCTGCCAAACTGGTTTTGATAATACAAATATTTGAGCAAGATTTTAACACACATAAATTTGTTTTTTGACGGGAATCTTGGGTGTACATTAAAAATTAAATATAGCACATCTATTACCAAGTTTTTTGACACCGGATGATCCTGTTCTTTTAATCCTGTTTGTGAATATTTCTTAGTCAATATCTTATATGTTTAAATCTCTCAGCTTTTCTCGTCTACCAGCTTTTTAATTAATTGGGCACGTGTGTTTTAAATGGTTTTTTATATATCGTCGCTTTAAGCTTTTTCCTTCGCTTATTTTTGGTAAATAAATTTATGCATTTAAGATCCCTTAAGTTAATAATAATATCAGGTCAATATTTATGTGTTGATATTCCTCAGTGAGATTGGGACTGTGAACTATTATTCATGCAAGTAGTCTCTGCTTTTTCCCGTTTCCAGATTATGACAGTCATCAAAAATTGTCAAAGATTTTCTCAAAACTTCTTTCAGAGTTGCAACGAAGGATTTATCCAAACCTTGAAGCGATTAAAAATCTACCCAATCCCATTTCGGACCTTCAAGATGAAGTGAAATCTTTGCAGGGTCCCGTAGAAACGGAACAGATAATAAACAAGTATGTGCAGTTAAAGATGCCAGATCTTGGCTCAAGCGAAATTTTAATGGAACTGCGTAAACGTCGGCATAAAACCAATATATCTGTTTATGAAGATAAAGTTGTTTTTATAAATGGTCTTACTCAGACATTAAAATTATTTGCCAGACAGCTCTCCAGCTCTCTCTTTCTTTCAACACATGACTTATCAGAATGATGCGAATTAGAATTTATAGTTTTAGGGCCTAAGTTAAATAAACCATCGTTTTCTCATTTCCCACAGGATGATAGGTTCGCCTCTTTATTGAGGTCAATTGCAAACATGGATAAAGTTATATATGGATTAGCCGTAAGAAATTCTAAGCTAATACAAGTAAGCGCGCGACCTACTTCCTCGATTCAGATAAATAATAATAATTCATTGTACCCTTCCTATGTGCAAAAACAAAAAGAAATTTTATCAGATATAAGAAACATTTTGCATTTTCAAATATCTACTAATCGAACATAGTCTTTATATATAAATTGAAAACGAAACAAGATAGAAATGTGTGAACATATAGAAATTGTGAAAAACGGAAACCTATCAAATTTCGTGCGTCACATAAAGTACAAGCTCAATGTTTGTACGTTCTTCTTCTTCTTGCATAAATCCGGCTGCAATTTGTTTATCCATAAGGCTTTGTATGTAGCTAGCTCCCTTTTGTTCTTGCATTTAGTAATTACTTTGAATGCAAAGTCAGTAGAACATACATGTGATGTTTGGATGATGTGTTGCGCAAAAGCAGACGTGTATTCCCCATTTGATTTAAAACAGGCGTTTAAGTTGCAATGTTATCTCATTCGAGAACGTCTGCTATTGCGCAACAAATCATCGAAACATCGAACGTATGTTCTCCGAACGTAGCATTCAAAGAAATTACTTAATGAATAAACAAAAGGGAGCTAGCCACATACGAAGCCTTATGGATAAACAAATTGCAGCCGGATTTATGCAAGCAGAAGAAGCACGTGTGAGCATTGAGCTTGAACTGGATGTGACGCACATAATTTGATTGGTTTACGTTGTTCACACTCTCTCTATGTTCACGTATTTCTATCTTGTTTTGCTTTCCAATTTATATATAAAGATATATTCATTAGTAGATATTGGAGAAGACAATGCGAAAGACATGTATCTTATATCTGATAAAATTTCTTTTTGTTTTTGCACACAGGAAAGGTACAATGAATTTTATTAAAGCTCGAATTTCAAAAAAATAATAATAAGCGGCGATCTAAATCCCCACAATTTTTTTATATATACGCTCCAAAAACTGGTACTATAATCACCAGAAGTGTTTTATTTCTGTCAGGTCTGTCTCCGCCGTTCGGAAGAATTCGCAAATGAGTGCCGATTTCCAAAAATGGCGGACCAGTAGTTATAAATTAGGCACAGTAGAACATCAGGATCGGGAAACTCACGGCGCGGAAAGTAAAATACTGTACTTTCTGAGCATCAACGGTGCCAATGGAAAGCAATAACATCCAATCTGGCATCATTCCATTGATTCATTTCGTCCAAACTGGATATACCACATAGATAGCGAAACCAATAATGCCATTCACAATGACCAGTCTATTTGCCTATATGGCCCGGCCAAGCAACCCAATGAACTTCTGCATCTTCTAGATTTCAGAAGCGGAGAAGAATTCATTTTGGTCACAGGTGCAGCAAATTCAGTTCTCACGCGTGATTTCATGGCCGAGATGTCTCTAGGATTTCTAATTTCAACAGCTAGGGGAGAGCCTATTTCTACTTATGGTTGCCAGTATCGTACTTTCAGTATAGGTTTACGACGTAAATTTCCTCAAAATTTCATCGTCGCCAAGGTCTCACACAACATAATAGGTCTCGATTTGCAATTTAAATATCGGCTCATTGTTGATTTTTCTAATCAAAAGTTCATTGACCGCTACACCGGACTTAAGCAAAGTTATTTCACACTTGCCTCCAATCGTTTGTATATCCAGGTCATACAACCAAAGCCAATGCATCATTCAACAGAGATATCAACAGCTCTTCTAGAACACAAATCGCTGTTCGACCTCAGCAAATCAGAGCCATGAGTCTCCATCACGACGCACGACATAGTGACAACAGGACAACCTATCGCACTCAAGAAGATACCTCTTTCCCCTGCTAAACTGAAAGCTCCAAAAGAAGAGATTTCAAGACTATTAGAAAACAAAATTATCAGACCATCGAAACATTCATGGGCGTCACCAATGCACTCGTATTTCAAAAAAATGGGTCGTACAGAGCCTGTGGAGATTATCACAAGCTCAATTCTGTTACCAAATCCGACACATACCCCATTCCGAATATAAATATATTGCTTGAAAGACTAAGCAGTAACAATTAATTTTCTGTGATTAACCTCAGACAAGCCTACCACTACATTCTGGTAGCGCCAGAAGATATAGAAAAACTGTAGACATCATATCTTTCGGCCATTTTGAATACCCGTCATGCATTTTGGTCTCAAGTGTGCTACTCAGACATTTAAAAGAATCCTTAAAGGCATATTTCGCAACGATGCTGCTTAATGTATATCATAATTGATGACATAATGGTTTTCAGTCCGGACCTACACTCTCACGCGAAGCATTTACAAAATGTTTTCTCACACTTATCAAACCACGGACTCAAGGTCAATTGTGATAAGACGCAGATTGCAACTACACCAATAGATTTCGGAGGACACCGTATCACCTCTCAAGTTATACAAACTTTGTCGTCGAATGCAAATTCCATCGAGAATATTAAGTCACCAAAGATTTTAAAATAGTTACAGAAACTTTTGGGAGTTCTTAACTACTATCGCAATTTTGTTCCCGGCCTATCAAAACAAGTTTATCCCTTATGTAGGCACTTGCTAAAGACGAGGAATTACTCAGTCTTTCCATCGACTCGTTAGCAAATGCTACAACGCTAACCCGTCCAGATTTCCAACAACAATTTCTAATCACAACCGATGCTTTTGAATTTGCTAATGGGATCACTTTGAAGCAAAAGAGAGACAGAGTTCAGAAACCTATCAATTTTTATTCGCGTACTCTGCAACCAGTAGAAACGAGATACGACACATTCGGTCGAGTACTCTTCGCCATCCATGACGCAATGTGCCAAATAATCAGCTTCATTTGCAGCAGCTGATTTTTTGCTTTTAAAGATCATGTATCATTAGTTAGCGTAAAACGAAACGCGGCTTCAACTGTCGCCAAGTACCCTGTCAGAGTAGAAAAACAGCTATCACGTCTGAGTAAATGGCAATTCGACATCTATCATGTTACTGGCGAACAAAACATTATTGCAGACGTACTTTCTAGGCCAGATGTCTTGCTACAACCACCTTCGCTTACTCTATTCCCAGTCAATTCTGTGACTCGCAGTGCATCTGCATTAAAACCATCCCTCTTTCAAACAGAACAGCGCAGTGACACTCATATACAAAGATCAGTAACTCGTCACCCCACCAAGATCTTTTGCCGAATCTGAGAAGATTTACATATTGTTTGCTTCACGAGTACACAGTCCAACAAGCCAGTTCTGCCGACTAGCTTTCAGAGAATATTTTTCGACTACATCCACTCAATTTCTCACCAAGGGTGCAGGGCGACTCTCAAACTTCTTACAGATAGTTTCTGTGGTCACAGACTCAGACATAACGCCAAGATGACCTGGCACGCCCATTCTAAGTTGGAATATTTTCCAACAACTTCACGCCTAGCTAACGTCTACATCGACATAGTTTATCTAATACAGGTGAAATGTTTTAGCTACCTTTTAACTATGATTGATAGATTTATCCGATGGCCTGCGGCTTTAGCTCTTGGCACCATTTCTGCAGGCGAAGTCACTAAATGGTTTTATCTCCGCATGCATAGTACATAATTGTGTTCCCAACGAGGTAATTACTGATAAAGGCAGTTGATTCTCATTTGATCGCTTCACAACTACCTTGCAGTTCATGGAAATCACTTTAAGCCAGACGACTGCCTACCATCTTCAATCTAACGGTATGGTAGAGAGAATGCATAGGGAATTCAAAGGTGCTTTAACATCCTCGTCCATCAATGACAACTGGGTCGATTCACTACCTTTAGTCCCGCTTTCCATGCGTTCCCGTACTCGTGAATCCATTAAAACGTCTGCGTCCCAACATTTATACGGCATGGACATACGCCTGTCTAGTCAGATCCAAGTTTACTACCAGATAATAATGACCCATAAATCGAAGCTTCTTGTCTTCCACTTCATTTCGGTAACATGTCTGCCCAGCAGCCGAGACATACTCCTTGGCCAGTCTTTGTTTACCCACAGCTTCACAGGTGCAAGAGAGTACTCGTTCGCAACGACGCTGCTGTTGCATCATTGCAACCGAAGTATCGCGGTTTTTACACTGTTTAGTTCAGACAGTCGAAATATTTCATTATCAGGTAATGCGGACACCTACACCTGTAAGCATAGGCAGAATGAAACCTTTTACCGAACCGCCTGATCCTGGTGACTTACGACGGTTTACATGCGTTTTAGGCTATACTTGCCTAAAATTTTAACCTAATAATAGATTGCTTTACCTTGCATGTATCTGATAATTTTTTTCACATTAATTTTCTTGATATTCTACGTGTCAAATGTTAACTTTTGCGCACCACTTGCGTCCTATTTCACGTGACGTGATCTCTATGTATCCACATGATTCATTACTTTTCTCACGCTCAATTGTCTCACGTGATTTTACCAGCCGTTCTTAACTAAAAACTGTGTAGCAATTTTGAACAGTTTTTGGTATTATGTAATTTAGAGTAAATATTTTGACCTTACCATTTGATTAACATGTATTCTTTTTTCCATTATACTATTGCAAAATATGGCTCACATCTGAGCCCACACTGTCTATTTTGGTATGATCAGCAACTTAGAGCTAACACCTTGTGGAGCAACACTAAATTGTCACCGCCTTCATGTCATGGTATAGTTCCATTATCATGCATATTTAAACTTAATCAGTTACACAGTACTCATTTACTGCGAATATCATGACCATAACGTCGAGCACACAATATACCCATTGGGTTTATTCGAACTTTTATTGACAGCGATCCAGCCTGCCCAGTTTCCAACATAAACCTGGCAACATTAGTGGTAATCCACGTAGCAATCTTCACGCTATGGCTCCCAAAACATATCACACTAATTTATTTCGCTTCATGCGTATGACCGGCCACTACAGCTAATAATTTGTGTAGCAATTACTAGTGGTTATTCTGGCATCATATCACTGTTGAAGCAACTAAAAAGTATACACTAGCCCAACATTATTATATATTTTCGGTTAACTATGGGCAGAATAATAACCAGTTTCTTAACTGGGTTCAAACTCTGCCCTACATTACTAATCAAGCCTCGCCGAGAGGAATTGTTTTTCGTTTGCGTTTTCTTTTTCTCAGAGAGGAAATTGATGTAACGGCTCAGATTAATTCGCCGACATATTGCCAAAGTCAAATTCAAATTTCAATACGCTAAACCAATTAAACCGCGCAAAATTGCCGTGGACCAATTGCGTGCAGCTTTGCATCTATATAAGCACGATGCTATTAGCACGCAAAATACGTTCTTCTCTGCTCGCTACCTGTGGTTGCTGCCGCTCTCTCTTCTTCACTGTCTATCTACGCTAACTTCTGGACGTACGTTTAATACGCTGTGTCATCTCGTCGCAGTCTTCAGTCACACAAACCTTCTAGTTGTTACTCAACCAGTCATACGTAATCAATCGTCTATTAATCGAATTTTACGTGTGCCAGTCACCTCGTTGTTGCCACAGAGCTTCAACAATACGATTCTAAACGTTCGAACAGCAACTCACAATCCATATTCGAAAACTCTACTTATTCCGATGCATCTATGCGAAGGTACACCGGCCAATAAACCGAAAAACAGAGCAAGTGTCTAGAAGGACTTCTAGACACAATCGCCATTGAAACATAAATTAACTTTCACGGCATTTTCTGATGAAAGCTTTTCTGGTTCTGTTAAGGACCAGTCACAGTACTGCTTTCCGATTTTCTTCTTGTCTTTTTAGTAACGTCTCACACACTTACTTCCAGCCGGGACGTTTTACACAAAAAATGTCCAAAAATAATAATTTATTTATTTTTAAATGAGAAGTTAAATAATGTCCGTCGATTTTGTAACGGCTCATATTATTTCGCTGACATATTGCCAAAATACTATTCAAATTTCAATACAATGTGCGGATTAAAACAAGTCAAATTTGCCGTTGACGAATGGTGT
This sequence comes from Eudiplozoon nipponicum, assembly GCA_029291075.1. NCBI lineage: Eukaryota > Metazoa > Platyhelminthes > Monogenea > Mazocraeidea > Diplozoidae > Eudiplozoon > Eudiplozoon nipponicum. Next base: position 39,935 of record JAQBSW010000178.1, on the reverse strand, counting down.
ACAAAATTAAGACTGCAAATATATATAAGCTTAGTGCATTTACCAAGCCACAGAGTTGACACCTCTGCTCTGCTCGCTACGTGTGATTGCTGTGGCCCTCTCTACTTGACTGTCTACCTACGCCGACTTCTGGACTTGCGTTTACCACACTGTATCATCTCGTTGCTTACACATCACTCACGCCAATTTTCTTGTTCCTGCACAACTAGTAATACGTAATCGATTATCTATAGATCGGATTTCTACGTTTGCCAGCCACTACAGTGTTGCCGAATATCTACATCGAGACAATTTTGAGCCTTCGAACAGCAACTCACCCAACCGGTTTCTACAATTCTATTTATTCCGGTGCATTCATACAAAGGAACCGCAGCCAACCAGCCGGACCACGCAACATGTTTATAGAAGTACTTTTAGACACTGAAACAATACTTAACGTTCACGGCATTTGCCAGTGAACGCTTTTCCGTCCCTGATAATGGTCATCCACAGTGATTGTTCCCAGATAATATCCGGCTTTGTCTTCTTCTTGCAATTGTAAACGCCCCGGCTTCAAGTAAATGCCGTGCGACGTTAGAAACTCGGTTAAAGTGCTCTAAATAGAGATTTGTTACTGACAGGTGGACCTTAAGAGGGCCTGGCCGTGCGTTCTCCTGAATTATTCAGAGTGTGAAGATGTCCTAGAGCCTTGGGTGGACTCTGGTTGTTGTTGCTCCCGTGGTCGAGTTATAATCACGATGTGGATTACGTCGTTCAGGTTCTGCAATTAATTGGCTCGTCTCCCTGGTTGTACCGCAACAAGATGAGTCACGGATGTAGCCAATTGTTGGTGAAACTATCAAATCACCAGCGTAGGTATTGACATCCGACAGAACGCACACGCGTAACGCAAAGCAGAATGCAAATGCGACAACTCACTTGCATGGTAAATTGCCGTGCTTAAATAGCATGCCATAGTAATATATGTCTACTTGCACACTATTGGTTACACGGCAAGTTTCGCTTTTTTCTCAATGGTGCAACGTAAATAAAAATTGAATTTAATTTACGCATTATGTCGGCCATTAATTTGTGTCGTTACAACACTTTCCCCTCAGAAAAAAAGGAAAAAGAATTCCTCTCTGCGAGACTAGATAAGAAATGCATGACAGAGTTTGAACCAAGTTTAGCATAAATAGGATGAACCATAAATGCTGGGCTTAAATATGCTTGTTGGTTGCTTCAACAATGATATGATGCCAGGTAACCACTAGGAATTGCTACAAAAATTGTTAGCTCTAGTGGTCGGTCATACCACGTGAGGCAAAATAGAGCAGTGTAAGTTTTGGGAGCCGCAGCGTGAAGATTTCGAGGTAAATCGCCCCTGAATTTGCCAGGCTTAAGTTAAAACCTAAGCAGGTTGGATCGTGGTCAATGTGTTTGTATACGACCAACGTAGCTAGAGTGCTCGACGTTGTGGTCATGACAATTGTAGAGTGGTCATTGTGCAATTGATGAATTAGAGATATGCATTGAAAGTGGCCTGTACCATGATATAAAGCTGATCACTACTTAGTGTTGCTACACGAAAGCGTTAGCTCTAAGTAGCTGGTCATATCAAAATTGGCAGTGTGATGTCATGTGTGAGAAATACATTATAATGTAAAAATATATACATTAAAATCAAGGGTAACTGCATAAAACTATGTATACGAACATTGCCTCAGAGATGGCATTATACCAAAGAACTGTTCAAAAATGCTACACAATTGTTAGCTAAGAACAGCTGGTTATGCCACGTGAGACAAATACGAAAAATAACGTAAGGTTAAAAAAAATTTTGATAGTTAATGTTAATGTTTAAAAAGAAATCGATTACGCGTTATACAAAGCAGGATATTGATATTGTGGGCAGACGGACCCTGAGACGTGTGTAGAAGGTTGAACGCTCTCAGGATCAGGCGGTTCGATAAACGGTTTCAACCTTTCTATGCTTACTGATGTCGGTGTAGCGCCTTGCATAATGATGAAGTATTTGGTTGTCTGAGCAAAATCGGGTAAGGACCGCGATACTTTGGTTGTAGTGGTGCAACAGCATTATTGTTGCGAACGAGTACTCTCTTGCAGCTGTGGAGCTGTGGGTGAACGAAGACTGGACGAGGCGTGTGTCTCGGCTGCTGTTCGGACATGTTACCCAAATGAAGTCGAAGGCGGGTAGCTTCGTCTTGTGGGTCATCTTGTGCCGGAAGTAGACGTGGGAGCTGAATAGGCAGGCGTAGATCCATGCCATACAAGAGTCGTGACGCAGACGTTTTAATGGATTCACGAGTACGGGAACGCATGGCAAGCAGAACTAAAGGTAGTGCATCGACCCAGTTGCCATTAATGGACGAGGATGCTAAAGCTGCTTTGAGTTCCCTATGAATTCTCTCTACCATGCCATTAGCTTGGGGATGGTAGGCAGTCGTCTGGCGTAAGATGCATCCCATGTACCGCAAGGTGGTTTTGAAACGATCAGATGAGAAGCAAGTGCCTCTGTCCGTGATGACCTCATTGGGAACACCATAATTGGATATCCATGCAGAGATAAAACCGTTAGTTACTTCGTCCGCAGAAATGGTGCCAAGAGGTAATGCCGCAGGCCACCGTGTAAATCTATCGATCATAGTTAGAAGGTAGCTGAAACCTTGAACCTTTGTCAGATGAACTATGTCGATGTGGACGATGGCTAGGCGAGAAGTAGACCGAAAATGTTGCAACTTAGAACGAGTGTGTCGTGTGATCTTGTTTTTCTGACAAATAGCACACTCTGAGACCCATCGTTTAACATTCTGCCTAAGTCTGTGACCCCAGAAACGATCTGTAAGAAGTCGGACAGTCGCTTGGCTTCCTGGGTGAGAAATTGAGTGAATTGAATCGAAAACTTTTCTCTGAAGGCTGGTCGGCAGAACTGGCTTGTTGGGCTGCGTACCCGTGAAGTAAACAATTGGTAAGCCTTCCCACAGACGGCATATGAACTTGGTTGGGTGACGGGCTATTGATCTTTGAATGTGAATGTCACCGCGTTGTTCAGTTCGCAGGAGAGTTGGCGTTAGTGCAGGTTCACTGAGTGCCACGGAGTTGACAGTGAATGGTGACGGCGAAGGTGGTTGTAGAGAGACGTCTGGCCTGGACAGGGCATCTGCAATGAAGTTCTGTTTGCCCTTGACGTGAAAGACGTCAAATTGCCATTCGCTTAGACGAGAAAGCTGTCTTTCCACTCTGGCAGGGTACTTGGCGATAGATGAAGTTGCGTTTTGAAGTGCGCTAACTAGTGGTGCATGATCTGTGAAAACAACAAATCTGCTACTGCCAGTGATGCTGATAAAATGGCGCACTGCGTCGTGGATGGCGAGAAGTTTTTGGCCGAAAGTGTTGTACTACGTTTCTACTGGTTGGAGAGTACGCGAGTAGAAACTGATAGGCTTCCAAACTCCGTCGATCTCTTGTTCCAACGTGGCTCCAATTGCGAATTCAGAAGCATCTGTCGTGAGTAGAAATGGCTTTTCAAAATCTGGATGTGTTAGCATTGTGGCATTTGCTAACGAGTTGATAGCAAGTCGAAGAAATTCCTCGTCTTCGGATGACCAAGCAATGATGGAATTCTTGCTAAGTCCTTTTCGGTTCCGCAGGTGCCTGCACAAAGGGTAAAGTTGTTTTGAATGGCCCGGAAGGAACTTGCGATAATAGTTTAGTACTCCCAGGACTTTCTGCAACTCGCTTACAGTCCTTGGTGACTTGATATTCTTGATTGAGTTCGTCTTTGACGGCAACGGTTGAATACCATGGGCCGTGATACGATGCCCTAAGAAGTCCACGGATGTAGTTGCAATCTGCGTCTTGTCACAGTTGATCTTGAGTCCGTGGTTGGATAAGCGTGAGAGGACATTTTGTAGATGCTTCGCATGAGATTCTAAATCTGGACTGAATACCATAATGTCATCGAGATATGACATACAATAAGCAGAGTCGTCGCGAAGTATGTTGTCCATGAATCTTTGAAATGTCTGAGTAGCACACTTAAGTCCAAAAGGCATGTAAAGATATTCAAAAAGGCCAAATGGAGTGATGACTGCAGTTTTCTCGATATCCTCTGGTGCTACCGGGATGTAATGGTACGCTTGTCTGAGGTCAATCACTGAGAAGAAATTGCTGCCGTTGAGTTTTTCAAGTAAAGTGTTAATATTTGGAATAGGATATGCATCAGATTTTGTCACTGAATTTAGCTTACGGTAGTCTCCACAGGCTCTGTACGATCCGTTTGATTTAGAGACTAAGTGCAGTGGTGACGCCCATGAACTTTTCGATGGTCTGATGATTCCCTCTTCCAAAAGCCTTGAGAATTCTTCTTAGGCAGCTTTCAGCTTAGCAGGAGCCAGTGGTCGCTTCTTGAGTGCAATAGGTTGTCCTTCTGTGACGATATGATGCATCGTGTTGGAGACTCGTAGCTCTGACTTGTTAAGATCGAAAAGCGACTTGTATTTTTGAAGAGCTGCTGATATCTCTGCTGAATGATGCACTGGGGTTGGCTGAATGACCTGTAACTCCAAACGCTCGGAGGCAAGTGTCCAAAAACTTTGCTCAAGTCCGGTGGAGGGGTCGATGATCTTTTGATTGGCAAGATCAACAATGAGCCGAAATTTCAGAAGGAAATCAAGGCCTATTATATTATGTGAGACCTTGGCAATGATGAAGTTGTGGGAAAATACACGTCGTAGACCTATGTTCAGTGTGCGGTATTGGCAGCCATAAGTTGGTATGGGCTCGCCTGTAGCTGTTGCGAGAAGAACGCCTAGCGACATCTCGGCCATTGAATCACTTTTGAGAACTGAGACTGCCGCACCTGTGTCTACGATGAACTCTTCGCCAGTTTTGAAATCAAGAAGGTGCAGAAGCTCGTTGGGCTGTTTGTCCGAGTCATGCAAACAAGTAGGCTGGTGATTGCGACCGGCGTTGTCCGTTTGGTTCTCTATGTGAAAAATTCGGCGTGGACGAAAAGAGTCGACAAGGATGTCGGATTGTAGTTGGCTTCTTCCCTGTAGCGCCGTTGATGCCGTTGATGTGCAGAAAGTACGGTCTTCTACTTCCTGCGCCAGACGTTTCCCGATACTGATGCACCCTTGTGCCTGCGGTCTGTTGTCCTTTCCGTCAGCTGTGGAAATTGGCACTCATTCGGAAATTCTTCGGAACGACAAAGACAGACTTGGCATGAATTAAAAAACTTCTGGTGGTTATAACACCAGTTCTTTGGGGCATATTTATTAAAGGATTGCGGAGATCTCGATCGCCGCCTACCGTTATAATTGGGCTTTGGAACGAATTTGGGTCGAGCATTCACTTGATTTAGCTCGGATTTGGTAATGGCCAATCCTTCTAGAACTTTAGCCATGTTCGCCACTGTCCTCTCTAAAGAGGAGAGTCTATCATCTTGCGGGGGTGAAGAAAAGGATGATGGATTCACTTTGGGTTCCAAAACCCTATATTCTAACTCACATCTCTCAGATAAGTCATCTATAGAGAGAGTGTTGGGGAGCTGTCTGGCAAAGAGTTTTAATGTTTGGGGAAAATTGTTAATAAAAACAACCTTAGCCTCATGGTCAGAAATGTTGGTTTTATACCAACGTTTCCGTAATTCCCTCAATATTTCGATAGGGCCAAGGTTTGGCATGTCTAACTGTGCATATTTGTTTATTATCTGCTCAGTCTCTGTGGGCCCAAGCAAGGATTCTACTTCGTTTTGTAGGCTCAAAATGGGATTAGGTAGCTTCCTAATGGCCTCAAGCTTAGGATAAATCCGTCGCTGCAATTCAGAAGGTAGTTTAGCAAAAACCTTCGACAGTTTTTGATGACTGTCATAATCAGGAAACGGGGAGAAAGCGGAGTCTACGCGCATAAAGAATAGTTCACTATCTCCATCCCAAACAGGAACATCAATATCTAAAATTGGACCTGACATTCTAACAATCTTACGGGATCTTATAAGCATAAATTTATAAGCAATATGAAAAATATAAATATACTTTAACGCAACGCTTACCCACAAGAAGCTTCCACAGGTGTATGAGCGCAGAACAAAAGCACGTCACAGTAACTGCTTCCAGAAATCGGAATTATCCGCAATTGAGCCTGTCGAGTACGTACGGTACTATTTTGTACGTAGAAAAGATGAACAGAGACCCCGTTGGCCTTTGATGCTAATGTATTATTATTATATCCCCTAAAAAATTCAAAACAAATCCACGAATATATACCCAACAAAATTCCCAGAAGACCACGATTAGGGTAAAGGAAACTCAAATGTTAATCTATTTTTATCCCAAATAAATGAAAAAGGAAATCAATTTTATTTATACCAAATAAAAATCATAACAACAATCAATATCCTGGCGCGGTCGCTAATTTTGTAAACACCCCAGCTTCAAGTAAATTCCGTATGACGTTTCAAACTCGGTTAAGGTGCTCTGAATATAGATTTGTTACTGATAGGGGGGCCCTTTAGAGGGCCTGGTCGTGCGTTCTCCTGTATTATTCAGTGTGAAGATGTCCAAGAGCCTTTGGTGGACTCTGGTTGTTGTTGCTCCCGTTGTTGTGTTGTAATCACGATGTGGATTACGTCGTTCAGGTTCTGCAATTAATTGGCTCGTCACGCTGGTTGTACCGCATCAAGATGAGTCACGGATGTAGCCAATTGTTGGTGAAACTATCAAATCACCAGCGTAGGTATTGACAGCCGACAGAACGCACACGCGTAACGCAAAGCAGAATGCAAATGCAACAACTGACTCGTATGGTAAATTTCCGTGCTTAAATAGCATGCCATGTCTACTTGCACACTATTGGTTAAACGTCAAGTTTCGTTTTTTCTCATTGGTGCGACGTAAATAAAATTGAATTTAATTTACGCAATATGTCGGCCATTAATTTGTGTCGTTACACAATGTCACATCGCATTTGTCATATTAATTGACCCCCACAGGTTTGTAACCACACAAATTAATGACCGACATATTGCGTAAATTAAATTCAATTTTATTTACGTTGCACCAATGAGAAAAAAGCGAAACTTGCCGTTTAACCAATAGTGTACAAGTAGGCATGGCATGCTATTTAAGCACGGCAATTTACCATGCAAGCCAGTTTTGGCATTTTGCGATCTACCTTACGTCACGCGTTTGCGTTCTGTCGGCTGTCAATACCTACGCTGGTGATTTGATAGTTTCACCAACAATTAACTACATCCGTGACTCATCTTGTTGCGGTATACCGGAGAGACGAGCCAATTAAGTGCAGAACCTGCAGGACGCTATCCACATCGTGATTACAGCTCAACCACGGAAGCGACAACTCAACCAGAGTCCACCCAAGGCTCTAGAACATCTTCACACTCTGAACAATTCAGGAGAACGCATTACCAGGCCCTCTTAAGGGCCCCCCTATCAGTAACAAATCTCTATTCAGAGCACCTTAACCGAGTTTGTAACGTCGTACGGCATTTACTTGAAGCCGGGGCGTTTACAAAATTGGCGACCGCGCCAGGATATTGATTGTTCTGATTTTTTTTGGTCTAAATAAAATTGACTTCCTTTTTCATTTATTTGGGATAAATAGATTGACATTTGTGTTTTCTTTACCCTGATCGTGGTTTTCTGGGAATTCTGTTGGGTATATATTCGTGGATTTGTGGTGAATTTTCCTTGGGGGGTATAATAATAATAATACGGGGCATCTGTTCGTCTTTCCTACGTACAAAACGGCACCGTACGTACTGGACAGGCTAAATTGCGGATAACTTCAATTTTTGGAAGCAGTTACTGTTCTGCGCTCATTCAACTGTGGAAAATAATAATACATTGGCATCAAAGGCGAACGGGGCCTCTGTTCATCTTTCCTACGTACGAAACGGCACCGTACGTACTCGACAGGCTCAATTGCGGATTTTTGGAAACAGTGACGTGTGATGTTTTGCGCTCATTCAACTGTGGAAGCTGTTTGCGGTTAAGCGTTTCGTTAAAGTATATTTATATATTTTCATATTGCTTATAAATTTATGCTTTTAAGATCCCGTAAGATTGTTAAAATGTCAGGTCCAATTTTAGATATTGATGTTCCTGTTTGGGATGGAGATAGTGAGCTATTCTTTATGTGCGTAGACTCCGCTTTCTCCCCGTTTCCTGATTATGACAGTCATCAAAAACTGTCAAAGGTTTTTGCTAAACTACCTTCTGAATTGCAGCGACGGATTTATCCTAAGCTTGAAGCCATTAGAAAGCTACCTAATCCCATTTTTGGCCTACAAAACGAGGTTGAAACCTTGCTTGGATCCTCGGAAACTGAGCAGATAATAAACAAATATGCGCAGTTAGATATGCCAAATTTTGGCCCAATCGAAATATTGAGAGAATAACGGAAACGTTAGTATAAAGCCAACATTTCTGACCATGAGGCTGAGGTTATTTTTATTAACAATCTTCCCCAAACATTAAAATTATTTGCAAGACAGCTCCCCAACACTCTCTCTATAGATGACTTATCTGAGAGATGTGAGTTAGAATATAGGGTTTTTGAACCCAAAGTGAATCCATCATCCTTTTCTTCACCCCCTCAAGATGATAGACTCTACTCTTTAGAGAGGACAGTGGCGAACATGGCCAAAGTTCTAGAAGGATTGGCCATTACCAAATCCTAGCTAAATCAAGTGAATGCTCGACCAAATTTCGTTTCCAAGTCAAATTATAATGGTAGGCGGCGATCGAGATCTCCGCAATCCTTTAATAACTATGCCCCAAAGAACTGGTGTTATAACCACCAGAAGTTTTTTATGCTTGCCAAGTTTGTCTTTGTCGTTCCGAAGAATTTTCGAATGAGTGTCAATTTCCACAGCTGACGGAAAGGACAACAGACCGCAGGCTCAAGGGTGCATCAGTATCGGGAAACGTCTGGTGCAGGAGAGTAGAAGACCGTACTTTCTGCACATCAACGGCATCAACGGCGCTACAGGGAAGAAGCCAACTACAATCCGACATCTCTGTCGACTCTTTTCGTCCACGCCGAATTTTTCACATAGAGAACCAAACAGACAATGCTGGTCGCAATCACCAGCCTACTTGTTTGCATGACCCGGCCAAACAGCCAAACGAACTTCTGCACCTTCTTGATTTCAAACTGGCGAAGAGTACATCGTAGACACAGGTGCGGCAGTCTCAGTTCTCAAAGGTGATTCAATGGCCGAGATGTCGCTAGGCGTTCTTCTCGCAACAGCTACAGGCGAGCCCATACCAACTTATGGCTGCCAATACCGCACACTCAACATAGGTCTACGACGTGAATTTTCCCACAACTTCATCATTGCCAAGGTCTCACATAATATAATAGGCCTTGATTTCCTTCTAAAATTTCGGCTCATTGTTGATCTTGCCAATCAAAAGATCATCGACCCCTCCACCGGACTTGAACAAAACTTTTGGACACTTGCCTCCGAGCGTTTGGAGTTACAGGTCATTCAGCCAACCCCAGTGCATCATTCAGCAGAGATATCAGCAGCTCTTTGAAAATACAAATCGCTTTTCGATCTTAACAAGTCAGAGCTACGAGTCTCCAACACGATGCATCATATCGTCACAGAAGGACAACCTATTGCACTCAAGAAGCGACCACTGGCTCCTGCTAAGCTGAAAGCTGCCCAAGAAGAATTCTCAAGGCTTTTGGAAGAGGGAATCATCAGACCATCGAAAAGTTCATGGGCGTCACCACTGCACTTAGTCTCTAAATCAAACGGATCGTACAGAGCCTGTGGAGACTACCGTAAGCTAAATTCATTGACAAAATCTGATGCATATCCCATTCCAAATATTAACACTTTACTTGAAAAACTCAACGGCAGCAATTTCTTCTCAGTGATTGACCTCAGACAAGCGTACCATCACATACCGGTAGCACTAGAGGATATCGAGAAAACTGCAGTCATCACTCCATTTGGCCTTTTTGAATATCTTTACATGCCTTTTGGACTTAAGTGTGTTACTCAGACATTTCAAAGATTCATAGACAACATACTTCGCGACGACTCTGCTTATTGTATGTCATATCTCGATGATATTATGGTATTCAGTCCAGATCTAGAATCTCATGCGAAACATCTACGAAATGTCCTCTCACGCTTATCCAACCACGGACTCAAGATCAACTGTGACAAGACGCAGACTGCAACTTCATCCGTCGACTTCTTAGGGCATCGTATCACGGCCCAAGGTATTCAACCGTTGCCGTCAAAGACGAATTCAATCAAGAATATCAATTCACCAAGGACAGTGAGCGAGTTGCAGAAAATCCTGGGAGTTCTAAACTATTATCGCAAGTTCCTTCCGGGCCTTTCAAAACAACTTTATCCTTTATGCAGGCACCTGCGGAACCAAAAAGGACTTAGCAAGAATTCCATCATTGCTTGGCCATCCGAAGACGAGGAATTACTTCGACTTGCCATCAACTCGTTAGCAAATTCCACAATGCTAACGCATCCAGATTTCGAAAAGCCATTTCTACTCACGACAGATGCTTCTGAATTCGCTATTGGAGCCACTTTGGAACAAGAGATCGACGGATTTCGGAAGCCTATCAGTCTCTACTCGCGTACTCTCCAACCAGTAGAAACGAGGTACGACACTTTCGGCTGAGAACTTCTCGCCATCCACGACGCAGTGCGCCATTTTATCAGCATCATTGGCAGTAGCAGATTTGTTGTTTTCACAGATCATGCACCACTAGTTAGCGCACTTCGAAACGCAACTTCATCTATCGCCAAGTACCCTGCCAGAGTCGAAAGACAGCTTTCTCGTCTAAGCGAATGGCAATTTGACGTCTTTCACGTCAAGGGCAAACAGAACTTCATTGCAGATGCCCTGTCCAGGCCAGACGTCTCTCTACAACCACCTTCGCCGTCACCATTCACTGTCAACTCCGTGGCACTCAGTGAACCTGCACTAACGCCAACTCTCCTGCGAACTGAACAACGCGGTGACATTCACATTCAAAGATCAATAGCCCGTCACCCAACCAAGTTCATATGCTGTCTGTGGGAAGGCTTACCAATTGTTTACTTCACGGGTACGCAGCCCAACAAGCCAGTTCTGCTGACCAGCCTTCAGAGAAAAGTTTTCGATTCAATTCACTCAATTTCTCACCCAGGAAGCCAAGCGACTGTCCGACTTCTTACAGATCGTTTCTGGGGTCACAGACTTAGGCAGAATGTTAAACGATGGGTCTCAGAGTGTGCAATTTGTCAGAAAAACAAGATCACACGACACACTCGTTCTAAGTTGCAACATTTTCGGTCTACTTCTCGCCTAGCCATCGTCCACATCGACATAGTTCATCTGACAAAGGTTCAAGGTTTCAGCTACCTTCTAACTATGATCGATAGATTTACACGGTGGCCTGCGGCATTACCTCTTGGCACCATTTCTGCAGACGAAGTAACTAACGGTTTTATCTCTGCATGGATATCCAATTATGGTGTTCCCAATGAGGTCATCACGGACAGAGGCACTTGCTTCTCATCTGATCGTTTCAAAACCACCTTGCGGTACATGGGATGCATCTTACGCCAGACGACTGCCTACCATCCCCAAGCTAATGGCATGGTAGAGAGAATGCATAGGGAACTCAAAGCAGCTTTAGCATCCTCGTCCATTAATGGCAACTGGGTCGATGCACTACCTTTAGTTCTGCTTGCCATGCGTTCCCGTACTCGTAAATCCATTAAAACGTCTGCGTCACAACTCTTGTATGGCATGGATCTACGCCTGCCTAGTCAGCTCCCACGTCTACTACCGGCACAAGATGACCCACAAGACGAAGCTACCCGCCTTCGACTTCATTTCGGTAACATGTCTGAACAGCAGCCGAGACATACGCCTCGTCCAGTCTTCGTTCACCCACAGCTCCACAGCTGCAAGAGAGTACTCGTTCGCAACAATAATGCTGTTGCACCACTACAACCCAAGTATCGCGGTCCTTACCCGATTTTACTCAGACAACCAAAATACTTCATTATTATGCAAGGCGCTACACCGACATCAGTAAGCATAGACAGGTTGAAACCGTTTATCGAACCGCCTGATCCTGAGAGCGTTCAACCTTCTACACACGTCTCAGGCTCCGTCTGCCCACAATCTCAATATCCTGCTTTGTATAACGCGTAATTGATTTTTTTTAAACATTAACATTAACTATCAAAATTTTTTTAACCTTACGTTATTTTTCGTATTTGTCTCACGTGGCATAACCAGCTGTTCTTAGCTAACAATTGTGTAGCATTTTTGAACAGTTCTTTGGTATTATGCCATCTCTGAGGCAATGTTCGTGTACATATTTTTATGCAGTTACCTTTGATTTTAATGTATATATTTTTACATTATAATGTATTTCTCACACATGACATCACACTGCCTATTTTGGTATGACCAGCTACTTAGAGCTAACGCTTTCGTGTAGCAACACTAAGTAGTGATCAGCTACATATAATGGTACAGGCCACTTTCAATGCATATCTCAACTTTATCAATTGCACAAAGACCACTCTACAAATGTCGTGACCACAACGTCGAGCACTCTAACTGCTTTGGTCGTATACAAACACATTGACCACGATCAAACCTGCTTAGCTTTTAACTTAAACATGGCAAATTCAGAGGCGATTTACCTCGAAATCTTCACGCTGCGGCTCCCAGAACTTACACTGCTCTATTTTGCCTCACGTGGTATGACCGACCACTAGAGCTAACAATTTGTGTAGCAATTCCAAGTGGTTATCTGGCATCATATCATTGTTGAAGCAACCAACAAGCATATTTAATCGCAGCACTTATGGTTCATCATATTTTTGCTTAACTTGGTTCGAACTCTGTCATGCATTTCTTATCTAGCCTCGCAGAGAGGAATTTTTTTTCCTTTTTTTCAGAGAGGAAAGTGTTGTAACGACACAAATTAATGGCCGACATATTGCGTAAATAAAATTCAATTTTATTTACGTTGCACCAATGAGAAAAAAGCGAAACTTACCGTTTAACCAATAGTGTGCAAGTAGGCATGGCATGCTATTTAAGCACTGCAATTTACCATGAAAGTCAAGTGTGGCTTTTTTCGATCTACCTTACGTCACGCGTGTGCGTTCTGTCGGCTCTCAATACCTACGCTGGTGATTTGATAGTTTCACCAACAACTAACTACATCCGTGACTCAACTTGTTGCGGTATAACCAGAGAGACGAGCCAATTAATTGCAGAACCTGCACGACGTTATCCACATCGTGATTACAGCTCAACCACGGGAGCGACAACTCAACCAGAGTCCACCCAAGGCTCTAGAACATCTTCACACTCGGAACAATTCAGGAGAACGCATTACCAGGCCCTCTTAAGGGCCCCCTATCAGTAACAAATCTCTATTCAGAGCACCTTAACTGAGTTTGTAACGTCGTACGGCATTTACTTGAAGCCGGGGCGTTTACATCAATTATGTTGGAACCAACTAAGGTTTCTGAAATTTAAGATTTCGTTTATTTGGAGAAAGAATTTGTTACGCCCCGGCTAACACTGCTGTGTGACGATACTCAAAAGACAAAATAATAATTCGTAGAGAGCATTTACTCTCAGTGGCCCTTAATAGAGCCATGGAGAAATTCACAGGAAAATTCTCTGAGAGTATGTGAGTGTTAGCATCCTGTGAATGTCCAGAAATCCTTCTAACATCTAGCTCTTTGTGCCCTGTATTAAGTCTTTTGATCCTGTGAGCGGAGGCACGTAGCTAAGTAGAATAGACTAAGCAGTAAGTGTTATCTGCTGTTCGAATGCCTTGACTAGTCTTGTTGAAGGTCTGCAGCAACACCGAGATGGCTGACACGTAGAATTCCTATTGATAAACGATTGATTACGTGTGACTGGATGCACAACAGCAAGAAGTACGGCGTGACTAACGACTAGCCGAATTAATGACAATGCTTAATAAAACACAAGTAGAGTAGTCGGCGTAGTTAGTGCAACAAAGAGGGCTACAGCAATTATAGGTAGCAAGCAGAGCAGAATTTATTGCGTGGTAATTGCATGGCGCTTATATAAATGCGAGGTCCCATGTCATTGATCAGTCATAGTTTGTGCGTTCTCATTGGCCCAGCGACTTAAATTTTTAATTTAATTTTGACAAAATTTCGGCGAATAAATTTTAGCCCTTATATCACTCCATTCTGGGAGAAGAAAAGGAAAAAGTAAAAAATACCTCATGGCGAGGGTTGATTAGTACTGTAGGGCTGAGTTCGAACCCAGTCAATAAACTGGTTCTTATCGCAATGTTGTGGGCTGCTTCATACTCGTTAGGAATTATATGATGCCAAATAACCACTTGTAATTTATTCACAAATTATAAGCCGTAGAGATCGGTCATATCGCGTGAAGCAAATTAGAATAGCCTGAAAATTGAAACAAAGATTGCAACTGAAGATGCCAGGTTTATGTTTGTTATCTGGACAAACTGGATCATTGTTATTGGGGAAGTTCAATTTGACCAAAGGAGCTTGTGTGTGCTCGACGTTGTGTTCCATGATATACTTTAGTGAATGTCAACTGCATTACTGATGAAGTTTCGGTATGCATGATATTTGCCTATACTAGGATAGAAAACCGGTGACTACTTAGTGTTGCTACAAAAAGCATTAGCTCTAAGTAGCTGGTCATATCAAAATACGCAGGTGTAGTCTCAGGCGTAAGTCATACGGTGCTGCAGTAACACAAGAGTTGTGACGCAGAAGTTCAGATAGATTCGCGTATACAGGAACGCATAGCATGGAGTACTAAATGTAACGCATCAAAACGTTGCTATTAATGAACGCGGATGCTAAAGCTGCTTTTGGCTATCTACCATACTGTTATACCTGGGGTGGTAGGCAGAAGTATTACGTAAAGTGCATCCAATGAATCGCAAGGTTGTTTTGAATCTATCGAATGAAAAAATGTAGCTCTATTAATAATGACCTCATTTGGAACACCAAAATGTGCTATAAATGCAGAGATAGAAACCATTAATTAATTTATCTGCGCAAATGGTTACAAGAAGTAAAGCCGCAAGCCATCGGATGAATCTATCAATCATAGTTAAAAAGTAGCTAAAACTTTTAAATTCAGTCAGATAAACTATGTTGATGTGAACAACAGCCAGGCGTGAAGTTTTTGGGAAATTTTCCAACTTAAAATGAGTGCGACGGGTGACTTCATTCTTTTGGCATATAGCAAAATCCAAGACCCATCGCATTACGTTCTATCTTTGTCTGTGACTACAGAAACAACCACTAAAATGTTTGACATTCACCTTACTACCTGATTGAGAAATCGAGTGTATTAAGTCTTTGGAGGCTGGTGGACAGAACCGACTTGTAGGGCTTTATACCAGTTAATTAAACAATGGATAAAACTTTCCAGAGTCAGCATACGACCTTGGCAGGATGACGAGCTACTGATCTTTCAATTTAAGTGTCACCGCGTTCTCCTGTTAGTAGGAGGAACGGTGTTAATGTAGGCTCATTAAGGTTACAAAGCTGACTGAAAATAACGAAGACGAAAGTGATTATAGCGGGTCGTCTGGTCCAGAGAGTGTGTCTGCAATAACGTTTTGGCCGCTATTTACATGAAACATGTCTTATGGCTATACATGTAGACGTGACAGCTGTCTTTCTGCTCTGGCAGGTTACTCTGCGACCATTGAAGTCGCATTTAGTAGTACGCTAACAAATGCTGCATGATCTGTAAAAACAATAAATCTGATGCTGCCGATGATGCTAATGATATGGCGCACTGCTTCATGGATGGCGAGGAGTTCTCGGCCGCAAGTGTCGTATCTAGATTCTACTGATAGTATTGTACGTGATTAAGACTTAATAAGCTACCAAACTTCGTTTATCTCTTGTTTCAAAGTGGCCCCAATAGAAAATTTAGGAGCATCAGTTAGGAGTAGAAAAAGTCGTTGGAATTTTGCATGTGCTAGCCTTGTGGCATTTGCTAACGAGTTGATGGCAAGACGGACTAATTCCTCGTCTTTCTGCGCCTATGATATAATTGTGTTTCTGATAGGTTCTTTTCGATTTCGCAGGTTCCTACAAAACTTTTAGTTGATTTGACAGGCTGGGAAGGAACTTTCGATAGTTGGCGTGAACTCCCAATATTTTCTGTAAGTCCTTCATGGTCTTTGGTAACTCAATGTTTTTGATTGAATTGGTCTTAGACGGCAGAGGCTGTATAACTTGAGGCGATGCCATAGTAAATCAACGGATTTATTCGCAATTTGCGTTTTGTCACAAGTGAACTTGAGCCCGTGATACGATAAATGTGACAGTACATTACGTAGATGCTTGACATGAGAGCCTAGGTAT
Organism: Eudiplozoon nipponicum; assembly: GCA_029291075.1. NCBI lineage: Eukaryota > Metazoa > Platyhelminthes > Monogenea > Mazocraeidea > Diplozoidae > Eudiplozoon > Eudiplozoon nipponicum. The sequence continues at coordinate 23,506 of JAQBSW010000178.1, read as the reverse complement.
TGACTAAAAACCATTATGCCATCAAGGTATGACATACAGAAATTTGCGTCATCGCGGAGTTTGTTGTCTATGAATCTCTGAAGTGTCTTAGTGGCACACATAAGACCAAAATGCATGTAAATGAATTCAAAAAGGAAGAAATGAGTGATGACTACAGTTTTTTCTATATCTTCTGGTGTTAACGGTATGTGATGGAAGGCTTTTCTGAGGTCAATCATTAAATGTTACTGCTATCACTGAGTTTTGCAAGCAGTGTGTTTATATTAGGAATGATGTATGCATCGGAATTTTTCACAGAATTGACCTTGCGATAATTACCACAGGCTCTGTATGCTTCGTTCAATTTAGAGACAAAATATAACCGTGAGACAAATGAACGTTTTGATTGTCTAATGATGCCCTCATCAAATGTTCTTAAATTCTTTTCTTGGGCAGCTTTTAGTTTAGCTGGGGGTTGTAGTCTCTTCGTTAGTGTGATGGGTTGACCTGTTGTGATGATATGGTGCTCGTGTAGGAGATACGTTACCTGACATGCTAAGGTCGATAATCGACTTGTATTCTTGAAGAGCTGTTGATATTTCTTTCGAATGATGCACTTGAGATATCTATATGACGTGTAATTCCAAGCGATTTTAGGCAAGTATCCAGAAACTTGGCTCAAATCCGATGGAGGCGTAAGTGATCGTTTGATTAGCATGATCAGCAATAAGCCAATATTTCAACAGACAATCAAGGCCTATTTTGTTGTTTAAGACTTTAGCAATGAAGAAGTTGTGAGAAAACTCAATTAGTAAACTCTGTTAACAGTGATGCCGGCAATCGTAAGTGGGAATAGGATCACCCGTAACTGTTGCGAGTAAACAATTAGAGACCTTTTGGCCATGGATTCACTCCTCAGAACAGAAGCCACTGCTACTGTGTCTACGATAAAATTATCCCCAGTTTTAAAATCAAGGTGATGCTTATGTTCATTGGGTTGCTAGACCGGGTCATATAGGCAAATAGGATGGTCATTTCATATGACATTATCGGTTGAACTTTCTTCAAGGTAAAGTCTACTCCCACGAAAAGAATCCACATAAACTGCAGCAATAAATGTTTGCAATTTGATTACCTTATTTGTGCATGAAGAATATGAACGTTTCCTTTGTTGTTGCTTGTAGTCAGACAGCTATCAGTGTCATGCGCCGTTAATAAAAAGACAAAAAAAGGATTTGGAGAGATTAGTAACAGTTGGTGGTCGTTTACAGCGCTACTAAGACATTCACTGCCAAATAACGTGAGAGTTCATGAGTGTTGGCTCAGTGTGGTTGTCCAGAAGTCCTACTAGAATCTAGCTCTTTCTGTCCTGTTGGTTGGCTGGTGATCCTTTTAGCAGATGCAGGTAAAAAAGTAGAGTTGACGAAGCATGGATGTTTAAGTTTCTTTTCAAAGGTCTTGACTAATCTTGTAGAAGGTCTGTGGCAACACGTTAAAAACCCGTTCGATAGATGATCTAGTACGTATGACTGGATTTGCAGCAACAATAAGATTGGCGTGATTGAAGATTAGCCGAATTGGTGACACAGCGTGGTAAAACGCATATGGAGTAGTCGGCGTAGATAGTCCATGTAGGGACTTTGCATCTATATAAGTGGGATGCAATTACCACGCAACAGAATTCTGCTCTGCTTGCTACCTGTGATTTCTGTCGCCTTCCCTGCTGCACTGCGCTGACTGCTCTACTTGAGTTTAACACACTGTGTCACTAATTTGGCTAGTCGTCTGTCACGTCGATCTACTTGGTGCTGTACATGCATTAATACGTAATTGATCATCTATTAATCATATTTTTACTTGCACCAGACGTCTCGATGTTGCCACAGAACATTAAAATGACTGGTTAAGGCTTTCGAATAGCAAATAAAACATACAAGCTTCGTAAATTCTACTCGTTCACGTGCATCTGCTCAACGGCTCACCAGCCAACGACCAGGACACAAAGAGCTTGTTTCTAGAAGGCCTTCTAGACATACATGCACTGCTAACAATTACACAATCTCACGTTATTTATCAGTGAATATCACTGAGGCCCCGTTGAGGATCAACAATAGTATTTGATCAGTCAAAGTTCTTATTTTTTCTTTTTAGTAATGTCACACGGCACTCTAGCCAGGAGACAAGGTTTGGAGAGCAGTGATACTGTTGTTACTTAATGACCAAACTTGCATTCATAATGAAAATCATCAAACAAATTTTTGACCTACATTTTGGAAGGGAAATATTGGTGCACATCAAACAACGGGCGTCAGAATATCTAATACGCAAATTAACACACTTTTATCAATTGATCCTTCTGTCTTTTCCATCCTGCTTAATCTGTGACTCAACTTTTGAATATTTCTAAGTCAACAAATTTTCTGGTTCAATCGTTCTGAATTTTTTTCATGCCAAAATGCTTTTCGCACCATATTCTTCGTACAATATTTGGTGTTGTACAGTTGACGAATAATACAGTGGCAATTAGTTTCAAATTGCCAGTCCAAACAGTGGAAGCAGTTTTGGTAAGTGCTGTAGAGAAAGACATTTCCTCCGACAAAAACAGAGTAATAATAATCGAGAAATTTAAACTACTGTGACAGATTGAAACGAACATTATTAAAAAAGTAAAAAATATTCGTTTAAATTTTAGAACATTCTTTGTTTAAATACTTTGCAGTATATATACATTTGAATTGTGCGCAACTCGATTTTTCTGTATTCTTTGACTGCCTGGCTTGATTTTCTCTAGAAAGTTTCATTTGATATGTTATTTATCAAAACGATTGAAGAAATTTTGATCTTCACTATATTGTAGGAGGTTTTGTAGCAGATGTAAGAAGTTTTGCGAGGTAGCTATCTATTGTGTGAAGCTATACCATACCTGCATATACCTGGCAGCTCCTGTTGAGATGAGTGATTATGATTAGTCCCCGACCTTTTTCCGATGGGTGATGTCAGAAGGCTAAGTCGAATCATTATATGTATATTGTACACAGTGTTGCAGTGAAGAACAAAATTCACAGTTAATCCAAATTGACTGTGCTCTAGACGGCAACAAAACGATATATTGTCAACAAAATTGAATGTCTTTTACACAAGTAATTATCAGTTCGCAGTTAAACAAACGTCTGAATCGTAATGAATACTTGTAAATGTTTGAAAATATATGATGATATAAATAAAGTCAGTGGAAAATATTGTCACTGGTAATTGATGGATAAAAACCGTGTAAAAGCAGTCTTGAAAATTATCACAAATAATTATTCCACCGTTTGCTAGGTTTTTAAATTATTTAATTATAATAATCCATTGAACTATAGAATTTGTGAATGTGATTGAGAATAGCTGATGTCCTGATGCGTGAAATCACATCTGAATGCAAAGAAAAACTATCTATCCACATATGCAATATAATCCACCACATGCTCCCTGCCTATTGCGCGCGGGTGTGTCTATTTATTAAACAAAACCCTATTAATCAAAATTAAAATTTCACTTCAAGATATCTCAATTAAAACAGCTCAAAACTAACAGTGATTGTTTCTACAATCAAAGTTAAGAGAAATATTGTGTAAAAACAGAGTAAGATTATTTGACCTTAAAGAGCACTATATTTGTCAAAGTTGAACATCGTTGGGTTGTAACGCGGAGCCTCGTGTTACAATGTAAGCCTTTAAAATGAGTGTGCATTATTTATTTTTGCATATTGGGACCGTTAAGGAACAGGTAATTTAATAATTCTGTTTGTCGCCTCTAATCTCTTACCAGGTTATATACTCGGGTGCAGTGTTGCGCAAGAAGTATACAGTCCGCCTATTACTATATTAATCAAATATATATTTATATGTTATTAACATGAAGGCTCGTCTTAAATTTGAAGACACTGATAATTTGGTTCAAGGTATTGTGTGCATGAACTTAGTAGATATGAAAGAGAAAAGTATCTTATCTCACTCATAAATGCAAACTAAGACTGAATCTGTCTTGGCTTCAATGAGGCACTCATTGACTAATAGGGCTGGAGCCTCTGCAGTGATTTGTTATTAGCCTTAATATTTACAGGAAACGTTTTAAATTAAATTTTAAATATCTTTTTATTTTACTCGTTTTAATGTCCGGTAAGTTACTTCCAAACTTGAATATCCTGAAATCTAATTTAGTTAAGTGTACATCCACCAGTCTCATTTCTGATAACGTTAGGCTAACTTCATTAGAGAGATCTCTTTCAGATTTGACTAAAATCTTTAAAAGATATGTCATAGACATAAAAAGCGCTATCAAAACCGCGGATCAACAACTTCAAAATCCGTGTAGTCGAAAATCGAGATCCCCTCGATCCTTCAGTTTATATTCTTGAAAGTATTGGTGTTATAAATACCAAGTATTTCTATAATTGTATACACTATTTGGAGAATATACCAACCGAACGCAAGTTTATTCTTTGGATGATCACAAGAAACAACAAAGGGACTTTGAATTTTTTTCACGTACAAAAGAGAAAATCACCTTTCAAGCAACTATTGCAGTAGTTTATGGTCATGAATTTTGTTCGAATCGATTTAACCTCGAAGACAGTACAACCGATAAAGTCATGTCAATGAATATCCTATTTGCCTATATGACCCGGCCAAGCAACCCAATGAACTTCTGAATCTTCTGGATTTCCAAACCGGATAAGAATTCATCGTAGATACAATTGCAGCAACTTTTGTGGTCAAAGGCGAATAAATGGGCGAGATTTCGCAAGTGTTCTACTCGCAACAGCTAAGAGTAAGCCCATTTCCACTTATGTTTTTCGGAATCACTCTTTTAAAAGTGGTTTATTTCGTAAATTTTCACATAACTGCATCGTCGCCGAGGTCTTGCAGAAATAAATGGGCTACAGTTTTCTGGTAGAATATCGGCTCTAGGCATCCACACACTGCTAACGCTTACAAGCTATCACGGCATTTGCCGCTGAACGTTTGCTAGGCCTTATTAATGGCCACCAACAGTATCTGCTCCAACCGAATCTTTATTTCTTCTTTGCAATAACGTCGTACAGCACTCTCACCGGAACAGTATAAAAATTGTGGCTCTATTTTTTGTTGTGGCTAATTATTTTAATGAATATGACCAGGATCAAATTGTTCACGAAAGGGATAAATTAATAACATTCCTGGCGCGCATTTGAATTTGTGAGAATTTATCGGAATATATTTTTAATATAAGTAAGATGACTCATTATAAGTTAATTTTATCGTTTGGACGCAAATGATTTTTAGTCTCCGTGCCTAAATTCTTGAATAATATTTTTATATGATGATCATTTACTGACATAGTTCTGTTAAATATTGATATACGTCTAAGTAAATTAATGATACAATGGGAAAATAATTATCAATTTAGTTTGACCTCAGCTAGTAAGATGTTCGGACAACGTATAATGGATAAAGACATTAACTCATCATTAAACGCCATACGCAAATTCTTTGGAAGTGTCATTTTGTACCAGCTGAAATTTTAACAAAAATTTGTGTATAATGTTCTACATAATTGTAGTAGTAGTTGAACAGTCAGTGTGACAGGAGAGAGAGCACTTACACGTTGTGCGCAGCATGGTAAATGCAACGTGTCTATATAGTGTGAAAACGAAAGCTTGTACGCCATTAGATAATGTCAAATTTCGCTTGTTTTAATTGGTGCCACGTAAACTAAACTTGAATTTCATTTGGGAATATGTCGGCGAATTGTTCTTGAGCCGCTATATCACTTTATTCTCCGAAAAAAAACATTTCGTTTGGCGAGGCTTTATAAGAAATATAGGGCAAAATTCAAACCCAGTTAAGCAGCTTGTTATTATTCTGCCCGTAGCTATTTTAAAAATGTACAGTAAATACTGGTCTGAAGTATGCTTGTTGGTTATTTCATCAATGATATGAAGCCAAATAACACTAGGAATTGCCACACCAATTGTTAAATGTAGTCAATAAAATTAAACTATAATTGATTGCGCGTGTGGTGGTAGCAATTCTTTAGATCCAGTTTTAGAGCTTGAATTAAACACCAATCATATTGTATATAACTAGTCGTCGAGCAACATATATATGCAATGCGTTTTGATCCCTCGCTAGACAGTTTTCCTTCGTTTTCTGATGATGGCCATGGAAGGTCGAAACGCGTCAATGCGTTGCGGCTAGCGGTAGTTTTGTTATGTTGTTCGACAGATGGTTAAATACAATAGGATTGGTTTTTACTTCAAGCTCATAAACTTGATTTAAAGAATTGTTACTACCATCCGCGCAATCAATTATTGTTTAATTGCATTATATATATATATATATATATATATATATATATATATATATATATATATATATATATAGTGAAAGCCACAAACAATTAATGTTCATGACTGCATAAATTTTGCAGCCGACATTTCCAGTCACGTACAATGTATTTGTTTTTGTATGTCCTCCACTTATTTTAAATTTCTGATGGAATTTTATAAACAAATTGGAGGCGTCCCGATAGCTAATATCTTTTTGCATTATTTGGAAAATAATCTGTTGGATAAGACTCTACTGAAATCAAAATTGTATCTACGTTCCTTGGATGACATATTAATGCTATGAATCATTGGTGATAATGAAATGGTAAATTGCTTAAATTTAGCCAATCGAAAGAGCGAACTCCAATTTACCTTTGAAAAGAAATCATTAGTCGAATTACTATTTTTGGATGTCAAATTAATTAGAAATGGTCAGAAATTTGGAAGATATATTTATAGGAAGGACACTTATTCAGGAATCATTCTTAATTTCAAGTCCAATGGCCCGTATATTATGAAAGTCGGTATCATAAAGTCACTAACATTAAGAAGTCTTAAGTTAACAGATATAAATCATAGGAAATTAGAATTAGGTAGAGTACGCAATTTATTGAAGGCTAATGATTACCCTCTTCATTTAATAGATGCAACAATGATAGAAGTTGTGAGAAAAAATATATTCCATAATAAAAGCGGATAAGGATAAGGCAGAACGGAAGGTCCTGGTATTACCGGACTCTATATTAAGTAGAAAAGTGAAATCAATTGCATTAAAATACAATATAAGGATCGTTTTAAAACAATACCTTACACTAGGCACTATTGTAACACGCGGCTCCGCGTTACAGCCCAACGAAGTTTAATTATGACAAATATAGTTCTCTTTAAGGTCACATAGGCTAATTATTGTTTTACAAATCTTTCTCGTAACTGTGATTTTAACAACAATCTCTTTTAGTTTCAAGCAGTTTTAATGGAAATTTCTTGAACTGCAAATTTAATTGTAATTAATAGGGTTTTGTTTAATAAAAATGCACACCCACGCGCAATACGCCGGTAACATGCAGTGGATTTATGTGACTTAACGCTCAAAGCCAGGATTTATATATTTTATGTGTTTCTCCCTTTACACCTGACTATCAACCACTCTGCTAAGGCATTCTGGATTTATATACTCTGTGTATTTAAAGCCTTTAAATATAATTATTAACTACTCTGCCAAGACAATCTGGATTTATATATTTTATGCAATTTTTCATTCACACGAAACTATCTAACCTGCTGAGACATTCTTGGATTTTTTTGTGTTTATTGTGACTACTCTTATACCGAGATGGTAACTTGTGTTGACAATATTGATAACTCTCAAAACCTAGCATACAGTGGACTATTATGATAACTTTCAAAATCTAGCATACAGTCATCATCATCATCATCATGTCCAACCATACAAAAGTAAAAAGTGACTAATGTTTCATTGCCATATAGCCATAAGGAGTGGAAAAAAGTATATAAGTGAATTTAGACAAATTATTAGTGAGATTTACGAGAGAGAGAGAGAGAGAGGCAGAGAGAGGAGGAATACCTTGCTACTATGAGTAAATTTATCAGGATAACTCACAGAAATGAGGCAAACTAAACCTCATCACAACACCAGGCTTGCCAAATTAGCATTCGGGCAAGGCGACATCAGCAATACAGCTTCCTTGCGGATTTCATTGTATCACTTCATAAACAAACCAAACCTCGCAGCTAACTTTGCCCTACTAAGAAAAGAAAGTTACGAAGATGATTCTACTAGACATCTGCAACAAGATCGCCACTGGGCTCGATTTGTTGCCATATCGCTAAGGGTTTCTAACCAAGAACTATGATGCGCACGAGGACCCCATCCTGGCAGACGATTGGGTCCTATACTACCCAATTTAAATATGAGTGACTTCATTTTTTCTGCCATATCAAGATCTGCCCACCTAGTTTCTTACGCCAATTTGGTGCTGGATGAGAGAACAGAGCTCTACTGGGCAATCGAAATGAGGGCATACGCAAAACGTGACCGAGCCAACGAAATTGATGGAGCTCTTATTGACATATCCAAAAGTACGTCTACGGATGTCAACGTTAGCTATTCGTTGTTGGTAACCAACATGTGCTATACTTCTTAAACAATGTTGATCGAATGCCTGTAAGCGTCTCAAATCATCAACTCTAAGAGGCCAAGTTTCACTAGCGTATAGTAAGACTGCGCGTACAGATGCATTGTAAACACGACCTTTAAGGCAAATTGAAATATTGGCGTTTCTCCATAAATGCCGAAGGTTCGAGAAAAGTACTCTGGCTTTCGCGATCCGTATTCTCACCTCGTCGGACATATTGCCTACGTTATTGATAGAGCTCTCAAGATATGTAAACCTGTCGACTATGTCTAGATCTTCATTCTGCAATCGCAACGTTGGAGTTAGTGGTGTGTGATACTGTAACAGTATCTTACATTTAGAGGGTGCGAATTTCATACCGAAAGATGGAACAACGTCTGTTAAACTATTCAAGGTGGCCTAGACAGCATCCTGATTGTCGAATAATAGTACGATATCATCCGCATAGTCAAGATCGACTAGGCTATCGCCCGGGAGAACTTCAACTCCAGCATTCTGAGTTTGTGGGAGAGTTTTGTTCATAATAGCATCGAATACAAAATTAAACAAAAATGGGGAAAGTGGACAACCTTGACGAACAACACTGCTGATTGTAAAGTTATGCGTTAATTCTTTGTAGACCTTAACACGACCAGAAGTATTTATGTCAAGAGCTTGTATAATATTAACAATTTTTTTGGGCACACTGCTTGTCGACAAGATATTGAATACAACATTGCGATCCACCGAAACAAATGCAGCCTTGAAGTCTAGAAAGACGACTATTGTTGGACGGTGATATAAATGTCACTGTACGAGAACGTGCCTCAACGTAAAAATATTCTCTATACAACCACGTCCTGCGCGGAATCCGGCCTGTTATTTTCTTGCATGTGATTCACGTGAAGCGCTAAGACGACGTACGATAATCGAATCAGATAACCTAGATAGGATCAGAGTCAAACTTATACCACGATGGTTATCGCACGAATTACGATTGCCTTTTTTGAAGATGGGAATGATGGTCGACTCATTCCAGTCAAGTGTTACGGTTTCCTCATTCCATATAGTATGAAAAGGTTTGGTCAACGCTCCTGAAATTATATCCCCACCATCATTAAACAATCCAGGAAGCAAATCATCGAGGCTTGCGGCTTTGCGGCGTTTAAGAGATAGGATTATATCGCGTACTTCTATTTCGGATGGTTCTTCAGGAATAACATTCCACACTGTTAATGCAGACATGCTTTCGGGAATCGGAACTGACGCGGGTGACCAAGAAAATTTATCTCTAAAGTGTTCAGTCCACCTGTCAAGACGACTTATTTTATCGGTTATTAAATCGTTGTTACTATCATTTTTAGTTTCACTAACTTTTAATTTTCTCGGACCTGTTGCGCGGTTAATTTGGAACAAACAGCGACTATTACCTGACGCAAAAGCTAATTCCATTTATTCAGCCTTTCTGGTCCAAAAGTTTTCGAGATCGACTTTAAGACTGCGCTGAATTTGGCGTCTTATTTTGCGACGGGTATTATTATGAGTCGAGCAAGGTGGAATTTGGCGCCTTATTTCGAGTATGTCCATAGATTTTACAGAGAACCAGTGATTATTTCTACGGGGCCTGCAATGCCACATACAGTAGTACATGCAGTGAGCATAGCGGAACTTATCTTGGACCAAAGAATATTCGGGTTTTCGCCATCCGGACCAGTTAGATTAGCCTTTAGAATATTTTCATAATTGTGTCGGAAGGACGGTTGTTCAAGTTTGCCTACATCAATTTGGAGTTTATTCTTAATTTATTTCCCGGAAAATTTTAGTGCTAATCTACAACGGATAAGTGCATGTTCCAAATCGACATAAGTGTTCCAAAAAGAACGACACTCCTGGAGAACGACAATCCTGTATTATTGTGACAACGCAAAACTTGGAGTTATATTTTGTGCTAATTGTGACTGCTTTTATACGATTTTAATCTTTGCTTTGCAACATTGTGTTCAATAAAACAGTGACTTTTGGACTGAGCTTTCTCACATCACTCTTCGGGAAAGGGCCAGGGATTAATCATAAACGCGGATCGAAATACCAGCTACCAAGTATAGGTAGGAGGGCATAACCTCACTAAACAGCCAACTAGCACACAGAACTTCTTACATTAACGACAAAACCTCCAAAACTATACTCCCTAACCAAAAGGAAAAGATTGAATCCTTAGAAACATCAGGAGTGTATGATAACCCATGCATTGACTATTGTCTCAAGTATGAGACTATGCGGCTAATCAAAGTAAGAAGAGGTGATTATAAAACTGCGTGTAAGTATGGACATATTGCTAAATTTGATCCTGCTCGTCATGTAGTGGAGACTGGGCATACTATCAACTGGGAGGAATGCAAACGCATTACAATATGTAGTCGTAATCTGGTGACGTGGTTGATTATGGGATCTATCGAAATTAAATCTAGATATAGTATTATGAGTGAAACATCTGTTGAAAAATCGTTAGGTCCGGTTTGGTATACCGCATTAGCCAATGGCAGGAATAGGCGATTGCATGAATTGGAAACTGAAGCTAGCTCCAGTAAAAGATTAAGAACATCGGATTAAGATTGAAAAATTAGTGGGCTTATTTTTCAAGTAATAAATAATCAAGTATTCAGATTATAGTCTTTCTAAATTTAATCTATTACTACTCGTTTTATTTTAAAACTCTTAGTGATTTGAACCCTAATTTTGTATCTCGCACCCCAAATCTGTCTATTGAGATTATTCTAATAATACAATATTTAGATGTAATAATTTGTCTGACGTGTACAAAGGGTAAATTAATGTCTATTGACTGCAGTTTCATTTGAATGTACGTACATGTGTATCAATTATATTTTAACGAAGTTCTTTAGTTATACATAAAAAACACATGCACATGCGTGGCGTGCTCCTATTTAATGGTACGACAATAACTGTTATTAAATGGTCTATATTGGGTGCAACATAAGTGGTTTGAATTGAAATTTAACATGTGCATTCGTCTTTTGGACTTCTAACTTTTTCACTCAGGGTATGTTTTATGACGAGTGTTTCTGAATTATTGTGTAACACGCGGCTCCGCGCTACAATCCAACGATGTTCAATTTTCACAAACATAGTGCTTTTTAAGGTCAAATAATCTAACTTGGTTTCTCACAATATTTCTCTTAACTGTGATTCTAATCTCTGCTAGTTTCAAGCAGTTTTAATTGAGATTTCTTGAACTGCAATTCATTTGTACTTAATAGAGTTCTGCTTATTAAATATACACACCCGCGCGCGATACGCAGGGAACATGTGGTGGATTATAGTGCCATTATAGAATTACTCTTCTTTGAATTATTCGCAATTTATACAAGTGATTTACTGTTCATATATAATTTTACGTATCAGAATTTCAGAGTACAATGGATTACTATAACTTAATCAATTTAAAAACCTAGCAAACAGTGGAATAATTATTTGTGATAATTTTCAAGTTTGTTTTTACACGATTTTTATCCATCAATTATCAGTTACAATATTTACCAGTGACTTTATTTATATCATCATATATTGTTCAATCGGTTACATATATTCATCACAATTCAGACTTTTGTGAATGGAACATTATTTGTGCTGACAGTATATCGTTTTGCTGCCGTCTAGAGCACGGACAATTTTGTTTAACTGTGACTTGTGCATAAGACATTCAATTTGTGAACAGTTCCTTCGATGACATATATTAATGCTATGAATCATTGGTGATAATGAAATGGTAAATTGCTTAAATTTAGCCAATCGAAAGAGCGAACTCCAATTTACCTTTGAAAAGAAATCATTAGTCGAATTACTATTTTTGGATGTCAAATTAATTAGAAATGGTCAGAAATTTGGAAGATATATTTATAGGAAGGACACTTATTCAGGAATCATTCTTAATTTCAAGTCCAATGGCCCGTATATTATGAAAGTCGGTATCATAAAGTCACTAACATTAAGAAGTCTTAAGTTAACAGATATAAATCATAGGAAATTAGAATTAGGTAGAGTACGCAATTTATTGAAGGCTAATGATTACCCTCTTCATTTAATAGATGCAACAATGATAGAAGTTGTGAGAAAAAATATATTCCATAATAAAAGCGGATAAGGATAAGGCAGAACGGAAGGTCCTGGTATTACCGGACTCTATATTAAGTAGAAAAGTGAAATCAATTGCATTAAAATACAATATAAGGATCGTTTTAAAACAATACCTTACACTAGGCACTATTGTAACACGAAGCTGCGCGTTACAACCCGATGAAGTTCAATTTTGACAAATATAGTTCTCTTTAAGTTCACATAGGCTAATTCTGGTTTTACACAATATTTCTCGTAACTGTGATTTTAGCAAAAAGCTCTGTTAGTTTATAGCAGTTTTAATTAAGATTTCTTGTACTGCAAATTTAATTTTAATTAATAGGGTTTTGTTAAAAAAAATTGCACACCCACGCGCAATACGCCGGTAACATGCAGTGGATTTATATGACAACGCTCAAAGTTAGGATATAAATATTTTATGTTTTTACCTTTACACCTGACTATCAACTACATTCTAAGGCATTCTGGATTTATATACTCTGTGTATTTAAAGCCTTTAAATATAATTATTAACTACTCTGCCAAGACAATCTGGATTTGTATATTTTATGCAATTTTTCATTCACACGAAACTATCTAACCTGTTGAGACATTCTTGGATTTTTTTGTATTTATTGTGACTACTCTTATACCGAGATGTTAACTTGTGTTGACAATATTGATAACTATCAAAACCTAGCATACATTGGACTATTATGATAACTTTCAAAATCTAGCATACAGTCATCATCATCATCATCATGTCCAGCCAAAAAAAAGTCAAGTGACTAATGTTTCACTGCCATATAACCATAAGGAGTAAAAAAAGTATATAAGTGAATTTAGACAAATTATTAGTGAGATTTACGAGAGAGAGAGAGAGGGAGAGAGAGAAGGAATACCTTGCTACTATGAGTAAATTTATCAGGATAACTCACAGAAATGAGGCAAACTAAACCTCTCCACAACACCATTATGGCCAAGTTAGCATTCGGGCAAGGCGACATCAGCAACACAGCTTCCTTGCGGATTTCACTGTATCACGTCATAAACAAACCGAACCTCGCAGCTAACTTTTCCCTACTAAGAAAAGAAAGTTACGAAGATGATTCTACTAGACATCTGCAACAAGATCGCCACTGAGCTCGATTCGATGCCATATCGCTAAGGGTTTCTAACCAAGAACTGTGATGCGCACGAGGACCCCATCCCGGCAGACGAGTGGGTCCTATACTACCCAATTTGGATGTAAGTGACTTTAATTGTTTCTGCCATGTCAAAATCTGCCCACCTTGTTTCTTACGCCAATTTGGTGCTGGATGAGAGAACAGAGCTCTATTGGGCAATCGAAATGAGGGCATACGCAAAACGTGACCGAGCCAACAAAGTTGATGGAGCCTTATTTGTTTTTCTAACGACGAGCACTTATTGTCAGATCCAAAAATACGTCTACGGATGTCAACGTTAGTTATTCGTTGTTGGTAACCAACATGTGCTATACTTCTCAAACAACGATGATCGAATGCCTGTAAGCGTCTCAGATCATCAACTCTAAGAGGCCAAGTTTCACTAGCGTATAGTAAGACTGCGCGTACAGATGCATTGTAAACACGACCTTTAAGGCAAAGTGAAATATTAGCGATTCTTCATAAATGACGAAGGTTCGAGAAAGCTACTCTAGCTTTCGCGATCCGTATTCTCACCTCGTCGGACATATTGCCTATGTTATTGATAGAGCTCCCAAGATATGTAAACCTGTCGACTATGTCAAGATCTTCATTCTGCAGTCGCAACGCTGGAGTGAGTGGTTGGTGATCCTGTAACAGTATCTTACATTTAGAGGGTGCGAAATTCATACCGAAAGACGGAACAACGTCTGTTAATCTATTTAAGGTGGTCTGAGCAGCATGCTGATTGTCGAATAATAGTACGATATCGTCCGCATAGTCAAGATCGACTAGTTTATCTCCCGGGAGAACTTCAACTCCTGCGTCTTGAATGTGTGGGAGAGTTTTGCTCATAATAGCATCGATTAAAAAAATTAAACAAAAATGGGGAAAGTGGACAACATTGACAAACACCACTGCTGGTTGTAAAGTTATGCGTTAATTCGTTGTAGACCTTAACGCGACCAGAAGTATTTGTGTAGAGAGCTCGTATAATATTAACAAATTTTGTGGGCACACCGCTTTTCGACAAGATATGGAATAAAACACTGCGATCCACCGAATCAAATGCACCCTTGAAGTCTAGAAAGACGACTATTGTGGGACGGTGATATAAATGTCTCTGTTCGAGAACTTGCCTTAACGTAAAAATATTATCTATACAACCTCGTCCTGCGCGGAATCCGGCCTGTTCTTCTCTTGTTTGTGATTCACGTGATGCGCTAAGACGACGTAGGATAATCGAAGCAAATAACCTTGATACGACCGGAGTCAAACTTATACCACGATGGTTATCGCACGAATTACGATTGCCTTTTTTGAAGATGGGAATGATGGTCGACTCATTCCAGTCAAGTGGTACGGTTTCCTCATTCCATATAGTATGAAAAGGTTTGGTCAACGCTCCTGAAATTATATCGCCACCATCCTTAAACAATCCCGGAAGCAAATCATCTGGGTCTGCGGCTTGGCGGCGTTTAAGAGATAGGATTGTATCGCGTACTTCTAACTCGGATGGTTCTTCGGGACTAACATTCCACATGCAGACATGCTTTCGGGAATTAGAACTGACGCGGGTGGCCAAGAAAATTGATCTCTAAAGTGTTCAGCTCACCTGTCAAGACGACTTATTTTATCGGTTATTAATTCGTTGTTACTATCATTTATAGTTTCGCTAACTTTTAACTTTCTCGGACCTGTTGCGCGGATAAGTTGGAACAAACAGCGACTATTACCTGAAGCGAAAGCTACTTCCATTTCTTCAGCCTTTCTGTTCCAAAAGTTTTCGAGATCGCCTTCTAACTG
This sequence comes from Eudiplozoon nipponicum, assembly GCA_029291075.1. NCBI lineage: Eukaryota > Metazoa > Platyhelminthes > Monogenea > Mazocraeidea > Diplozoidae > Eudiplozoon > Eudiplozoon nipponicum. Next base: position 7,934 of record JAQBSW010000178.1, on the reverse strand, counting down.
TGATGACTCTTCGAGACTAGCATTCCACACTGTTGATACAGGCATGCTTTCAGGAATAGGAACTTACACGGGTGCCCAAAAAATTGATATTTGAACTGTTCAAGATGACTTATTTTATCGGTTATTAGATGAATGTTGATATCATCTATAGTTTCGCTAACTTGTAATTTTCTCGGACCTGTTACGCAAATAAGTTGGAATAAGCAGCGACAATTACATGACGCGAATGCTTCTATTTATTCAGTCTTTCTGGTACAAAAGGATTCGAGATTGATTTTTAGACTGCGATAAATTGGCGTCTTATATTGCGACGGGTATTATTATGAGTCGAGCCAGGAGGAATTTGTCGCCTTATTTCGATTATCTCAATAGATTTCACAGAGAGCCAGTGATTATTTTTACGGGGGCCTGCAATGCCACATACAGTAGTACATTCATTGTGCATAGTGGAACTTATCTTGGACCAAAGTATATTCGGATTTTCGCCATCCGGACCAGTTAGATTAGCCTTTAGAATATTTTCATAATTTTGTCGGAAGGACGGTTGTTCAAGTTTGCCTACATCAATTTGGAGTTTATTCTTAATTATTTCCCGGAAAATTTTAGTGCTAATCTACAACGGATAAGTGCATGTTCCAAATCGACATAAGTGTTCCAAAAAGAACGACACTCCTGGAGAACGACAATCCTGTATTATTGTGACAACGCAAAACTTGGAGTTATATTTTGTGCTAATTGTGACTGCTTTTATACGATTTTAATCTTTGCTTTGCAACATTGTGTTCAATAAAACAGTGACTTTTGGACTGAGCTTTCTCACATCACTCTTCGGGAAAGGGCCAGGGATTAATCATAAACGCGGATCGAAATACCAGCTACCAAGTATAGGTAGGAGGGCATAACCTCACTAAACAGCCAACTAGCACACAGAACTTCTTACATTAACGACAAAACCTCCAAAACTATACTCCCTAACCAAAAGGAAAAGATTGAATCCTTAGAAACATCAGGAGTGTATGATAACCCATGCATTGACTATTGTCTCAAGTATGAGACTATGCGGCTAATCAAAGTAAGAAGAGGTGATTATAAAACTGCGTGTAAGTATGGACATATTGCTAAATTTGATCCTGCTCGTCATGTAGTGGAGACTGGGCATACTATCAACTGGGAGGAATGCAAACGCATTACAATATGTAGTCGTAATCTGGTGACGTGGTTGATTATGGGATCTATCGAAATTAAATCTAGATATAGTATTATGAGTGAAACATCTGTTGAAAAATCGTTAGGTCCGGTTTGGTATACCGCATTAGCCAATGGCAGGAATAGGCGATTGCATGAATTGGAAACTGAAGCTAGCTCCAGTAAAAGATTAAGAACATCGGATTAAGATTGAAAAATTAGTGGGCTTATTTTTCAAGTAATAAATAATCAAGTATTCAGATTATAGTCTTTCTAAATTTAATCTATTACTACTCGTTTTATTTTAAAACTCTTAGTGATTTGAACCCTAATTTTGTATCTCGCACCCCAAATCTGTCTATTGAGATTATTCTAATAATACAATTATTAGAAGAATTAATTTTTCTGAAGTGTAAAAGGGTAAATTAATGTCTATTGACTGCAGTTTCATTTAAATGTACGTACATGTGTATCAATTATATTTTAACGAAGTTTTTTAGTTATACATAAAAAACACATGCACATGCGTGGCGTGCGCCTATTTAATGGTACGACAATAACTGTTATTAAATGGTCTATATTGGGTGCAACATAAGTGGTTTGAATTGAAATTTAACATGTGCATTCGTCTTTTGGACTTCTAACTTTTTCACTCAGGGTATGTTTTATGACGAGTGTTTCTGAATTATTGTGTAACACGCGGCTCCGCGCTACAATCCAACGATGTTCAATTTTCACAAACATAGTGCTTTTTAAGGTCAAATAATCTAACTTGGTTTCTCACAATATTTCTCTTAACTGTGATTCTAATCTCTGCTAGTTTCAAGCAGTTTTAATTGAGATTTTTTGAACTGCAATTCATTTGTACTTAATAGAGTTCTGCTTATTAAATATACACACCCGCGCGCGATACGCAGGGAACATGTGGTGGATTATAGTGCCATTATAGAATTACTCTTCTTTGAATTATTCGCAATTTATACAAGTGATTTACTGTTCATATATAATTTTACGTATCAGAATTTCAGAGTACAATGGATTACTATAACTTAATCAATTTAAAAACCTAGCAAACAGTGGAATAATTATTTGTGATAATTTTCAAGTTTGTTTTTACACGATTTTTATCCATCAATTATCAGTTACAATATTTACCAGTGACTTTATTTATATCATCATATATTGTTCAATCGGTTACATATATTCATCACAATTCAGACTTTTGTGAATGGAACATTATTTGTGCTGACAGTATATCGTTTTGCTGCCGTCTAGAGCACGGACAATTTTGTTTAACTGTGACTTGTGTATAAGACATTCAATTTTGTTAATAGTTCCTTGGATGACATATTAATGCTATGAATCATTGGTGATAATGAAATGGTAAATTGCTTAAATTTAGCCAATCGAAAGAGCGAACTCCAATTTACCTTTGAAAAGAAATCATTAGTCGAATTACTATTTTTGGATGTCAAATTAATTAGAAATGGTCAGAAATTTGGAAGATATATTTATAGGAAGGACACTTATTCAGGAATCATTCTTAATTTCAAGTCCAATGGCCCGTATATTATGAAAGTCGGTATCATAAAGTCACTAACATTAAGAAGTCTTAAGTTAACAGATATAAATCATAGGAAATTAGAATTAGGTAGAGTACGCAATTTATTGAAGGCTAATGATTACCCTCTTCATTTAATAGATGCAACAATGATAGAAGTTGTGAGAAAAAATATATTCCATAATAAAAGCGGATAAGGATAAGGCAGAACGGAAGGTCCTGGTATTACCGGACTCTATATTAAGTAGAAAAGTGAAATCAATTGCATTAAAATACAATATAAGGATCGTTTTAAAACAATACCTTACACTAGGCACTATTGTAACACGAAGCTGCGCGTTACAACCCGATGAAGTTCAATTTTGACAAATATAGTTCTCTTTAAGTTCACATAGGCTAATTCTGGTTTTACACAATATTTCTCGTAACTGTGATTTTAGCAAAAAGCTCTGTTAGTTTATAGCAGTTTTAATTAAGATTTCTTGTACTGCAAATTTAATTTTAATTAATAGGGTTTTGTTAAAAAAAATTGCACACCCACGCGCAATACGCCGGTAACATGCAGTGGATTTATATGACAACGCTCAAAGTTAGGATATAAATATTTTATGTTTTTACCTTTACACCTGACTATCAACTACATTCTAAGGCATTCTGGATTTATATACTCTGTGTATTTAAAGCCTTTAAATATAATTATTAACTACTCTGCCAAAACAATCTGGATTTGTATATTTTATGCAATTTTTCATTCACACGAAACTATCTAACCTGTTGAGACATTCTTGGATTTTTTTGTATTTATTGTGACTACTCTTATACCGAGATGGTAACTTGTGTTGACAATATTGATAACTCTCAAAACCTAGCATACATTGGACTATTATGATAACTTTCAAAATCTAGCATACAGTCATCATCATCATCATCATGTCCAGCCACACAAAAGTCAAAAGTGACTAATGTTTCACTGCCATATAACCATAAGGAGTGAAAACAAAGTATATAAGTGACTTTAGCCAAATTATTAGTGAGATTTACGAGAGAAAGAGGCAGAGAGAGAAGGAATACCTTGCTACTATGAGTAAATTTATCAGGAAAACTCACAGAAATGAGGCAAACTAAAACTCTCCACAACACAATTATGGCCAAGTTAGCATTCGGGCAAGGCGACATCAGCAAAACAGCTTCCTTGCGGATTTCACTGTATCACGTCATAAACAAACCAAACCTCGCAGCTAACTTTGCCCTACTAAGAAAAGAAAGTTACGAAGATGATTCTACTAGACATCTGCAACAAGATCGCCACTGAGCTCGATTCGATGCCATATCGCTAAGGGTTTCTAAATAAAAAATATGATGCGCACGAGGACCCCATCCTGGCACACGAGAGAGTCCTATACTACCCAATTTGGATGTAACTTCAACTGTTTCTGCCATGTTAAAATCTGCCCTCCTTGTTAATAACGCCAATCTGGTGCTGGATGAGAACAGGGCTCTACTGGGCAATCGAAATGAGGGCATTCGCAAAACGTGACCGAGCCAACGAAGTTGATAGAGCCTTATTTGTTTTTCTAACGACGAGCTCTTATTGTCAGATTCAAAAATACGTCTACGGATGTCAACGTTAATTATTCGTTGTTGGTAACCAACATGTACTATACTGCTCAAACAACGATGATCGAATACCTGTAAGCGTCTCAAATCATCAACTCTAAGAGGCCAAGTTTCACTAGCGTATAGTAAGACTGCGCGTACAGATGCATTGTAAACACGACTTTTAAGGCAAAGTGAAATATTCGCGTTTCTCCATAAATGACGAAGGTTCAAGAAAGCTACTCTAGCTTTCGCGATCCGTATTCTCACCTCGTCGGACATATTGCCTACGTTATTGATAGAGCTCCCAAGATATGTAAACCTGTCGACTATGTCTAGATCTTCATTCTGCATTCGCAACGTTGGAGTGAGTGGTGGGTGATCCTGTAACAGTATCTTACATATAGAGGGTGCGAATTTCATACCGAAAGACGGAACGTCTGCTAATCTTTTTAAGGTGGTCTGGGCAGCAAGCTTATTGTCGGATAATAGTACGATATCGTCCGCATAGTCAAGATCAACTAGTTTATCTCCCGGGAGAACTTCAACTCCAGCGTCCTGAATGTGTGAGAGAGTGTTGTTCATAATAGCATCGATTACAAAATTTTAAAAAAATGGGGAAAGTGGACAACCTTGACGAACACCACTGCTGGTTGTAAATTTATGCGTTAATTCGTTGTAAACCTTAACGCGACCAGAAATATTTGTGTAGAGAGGTCGTATAATATTAACAAATTTAGTGGGCACACCGCTTTTCGACAAGATATGGGATAAAACATTGCAATCCACCGAATCAAATACACCCTTGAAGTCTAAAAAGACGGCCATTGTGGGGCCGTAATATAAATGTCTCTTTTCGAGAACTTGTGTAAACGTAAAAATATTATCTATACAACTTCGTCCTGCGCGGAATCCGGCCTGTTCTTTTCATGTATGGGATTCACGTGAATCAAGTGGCACAGTTTTCTCATTCCATATAGTAAGGAAATGTTTGGTCAATGCTCCTGAAATTATATCGCCACCATCCTTAAACAATCCTGGAAGTAAATCATCGGGGCATGCGGCTTTGCGGCGTTTAAGAGATACGACTGCATCGCGTACTACTAACTCGGATGGTTCTTCGGGACTAAAATTCCACACTGTTGATGCAGACATGCTTTCGGGAAACTGAACTGATGCGGGTGGCCAGGAAAATTGACCTCTAAAGTGTTCAGTCCACCTGTCAAGACGACTTATTTTATCGGTTATTAAATAGGACCTGTTGTGCGGATAAGTTGGAACAAACAGCGACTATTACCTGACGCGAAAGCTACTTCCATTTCTTCAGCCTTTCTGGTCCAAACGTTTTCGAGATCAACTTTTATACTGCGTTTAACTTGACGTCTTGTATTGCGACGAGTATTATTATGAGTCGAGCCAGGTGGAATTTGGCGCCTTATTTCGAGTATCTCCATAGATTTTACAGAGCCAGTGATTATTTCTACGGGGGCCTGCAATGCCACATACAGTAGTACCTGCATTGTGCATAGTGGAACTTATCTTGGACCAAAGTATATTCGGATTTTCGCCATCCAGACCAGTTAGATTAGCCTTTCGAATATTTTCATAATTTTGTCGAAAGGACGGTTGTTCGAGTTTGCCTACATCAATTTGGGGTTTATTCTTAATTATTTTCCCGGAAAATTTTAGAGCAAATCTACAACGGATAAGTGCATGGTCCGAGTCGACATAAGTGTTCCAAAAAGAACGACAATCCTGGAGAACGACAATCCTGTATTATTGTGACAACGCAAAACTTGGAGTTATATTTTGTGCTAATTGTGACTGCTTTTATACGATTTTAATCTTTGCTTTGCAACATTGTGTTCAATAAAACAGTGACTTTTGGACTGAGCTTTCTCACATCACTCTTCGGGAAAGGGCCAGGGATTAATCATGAACGCGGATCGAAATACCAGCTACCAAGTATAGGTAGGAGGGCATAACCTCACTAAACAGCCAACTAGCACACAGAACTTCTTACATTAACGACAAAACCTCCAAAACTATACTCCCTAACCAAAAGGAAAAGATTGAATCCTTAGAAACATCAGGAGTGTATGATAACCCATGCATTGACTATTGTCTCAAGTATGAGACTATGCGGCTAATCAAAGTAAGAAGAGGTGATTATAAAACTGCGTGTAAGTATGGACATATTGCTAAATTTGATCCTGCTCGTCATGTAGTGGAGACTGGGCATACTATCAACTGGGAGGAATGCAAACGCATTACAATATGTAGTCGTAATCTGGTGACGTGGTTGATTAGGGAATCTATCGAAATTAAATCTAGAGATAATATTATGAATGAAACAGCTGTTGAAAAATCGTTCTGTTCAATTTGGTATACCGTATTAGCCAATGACAGGAAAAGATGATTTCATGAATTGGAAACTGAAGCTAGCCCCAGTAAAAGATTAAAAATATCGGATTAAGATTGACTTATTAGTGGGCATATTATTCAATTAGTGGCTAATCAATGATTGAGAATAGTCTTCCTAAATATTATCTCTAACTACTGGTTTGATTTTAAAACTCTTAGTGATTTGAACCCTAATTTTGTATCTCGCACCCCAAATCTGTCTATTGAGATTATTCTAATAATACAATATTTAGATGTAATAATTTGTCTGACGTGTACAAAGGGTAAATTAATGTCTATTGACTGCAGTTTCATTTGAATGTACGTACATGTGTATCAATTATATTTTAACGAAGTTCTTTAGTTATACATAAAAAACACATGCACATGCGTGGCGTGCTCCTATTTAATGGTACGACAATAACTGTTATTAAATGGTCTATATTGGGTGCAACATAAGTGGTTTGAATTGAAATTTAACATGTGCATTCGTCTTTTGGACTTCTAACTTTTTCACTCAGGGTATGTTTTATGACGAGTGTTTCTGAATTATGGTGTAACACGCGGCTCCGCGCTACAACCCAACGATGTTCAATTTTCACAAACATAGTGCTTTTTAAGGTCAAATAATCTAACTTGGTTTCTCACAATATTTCTCTTAACTGTGATTCTAATCTCTGCTAGTTTCAAGCAGTTTTAATTGAGATTTCTTGAACTGCAATTCATTTGTACTTAATAGAGTTCTGCTTATTAAATATACACACCCGCGCGCGATACGCAGGGAACATGTGGTGGATTATAGTGCCATTATAGAATTACTCTTCTTTGAATTATTCGCAATTTATACAAGTGATTTACTGTTCATATATAATTTTACGTATCAGAATTTCAGAGTACAATGGATTACTATAACTTAATCAATTTAAAAACCTAGCAAACAGTGGAATAATTATTTGTGATAATTTTCAAGTTTGTTTTTACACGATTTTTATCCATCAATTATCAGTTACAATATTTACCAGTGACTTTATTTATATCATCATATATTGTTCAATCGGTTACATATATTCATCACAATTCAGACTTTTGTGAATGGAACATTATTTGTGCTGACAGTATATCGTTTTGCTGCCGTCTAGAGCACGGACAATTTTGTTTAACTGTGACTTGTGTATAAGACATTCAATTT